>JARKHS020005385.1:0-12244 GCA_030143305.2 Amblyomma americanum | reverse complement strand
GTGTTAGAGAAACTACAGTTGGGGAAACTCCGTGCTAGAGAAACTCCTTGTTGGAGAAACGCCTTGTTGGAGAAACTCCGTGTTGGAGAAACTCCGTGTTGCAGAAACTCCGTGATGGAGAAATCTGTATTGGATAAACTCCGTGTTGGATAAACTCCGTGTTGGAGAAACTCCGTGTCGGAGAAACTTCGTGTTGGAGAAACTCCGTGTCGAAGAAACTTCGTGTTGGAGAAACTCCGTGTTGTAGAATCATCGTTTTGGAGAAACTCCGTGTTGGAGAATCTCCGTATTGGAGAAACTCTGTCTTGGAGAAACTCCGAGTTGGAGAAACTCCGTGTTGGAGAAACTCCGTTTTGGAGAAATTTCGTGTTGGAGAAACTTCGTGTTGGGGAAACTCCGTGTTGGAGAAACTTCGTGTTGGGGAAACTGCGTGTTGGGGAAACTCCGTATTGGAGAAACTCGGCGTCGGAGAAACTTCGTGTTGGAGAAACTCCTTGTTGCAGAAAGTCTTTGTTAGAGAAACTCCGTGTTGGAGAAACTCCGTGTTGGAGAAACACAGTGTTCTAGAAACTCCGTGTTGAAAAACTTCGTGTTGGAGAAACTCCGTTTTGAAGAAATTTCGTGATGGAGAAACTCTGTGCAGGAGAAACTGTGTTGGATAAACTTCGTGTTGGAGAATTTTCGTGTTGGAGAAACTCCGCGTTGGAGAAACTCCGTTTTAGAGAAACTTCGTGTTGGGGAAACTCCGTGTTGGGGACACTCCGTGTTGGAGAAACTCCGTGTTGGAGAAATTCCGTGTTGGAGAAACTCCTTGTTGCAGAAATTCTTTGTTGGAGAAACTCCGTCTTGTAGAAACACCGTGTTGGAGAAATTCCGTGTCGTAGAAACTCCGGGTCGGAGAAACTCCGTGTTGGAAAAAAGTCCGTGTCGGAGAAACTCCGTGTTGGAGAAATTCCGTGTTGGAGAAACTCCGTTTTGGTGAAACTACGTGTTGGTGAAACTCCTTGTTGGAGAAACTCCTTGTTGGAGAAACTCCGTGTAGGAGAAACTCTGTGTTGGAGAAAATTCGTGTTGGAGAAACTCCGTGTTGGGGATACTCCGTGTTTAAGAAACTCCGTGTTGTAGAAACTCTATGTTGGAGCAACTCCGTGTAGGAGAAACTCCGTTTTGCAGAAACTCCGTGTTGGAGAAACTCCGTGTTGGGGAACTCCGTGTTGGGGAAACTCCGTGTTGGAGAAACTTCGTATTGGGGAACTCCGTGTTGGGGAAACTCCGTGTTGGAGAAACTCCTTGTTGAAGTAACTCTGTGTTGGAGAAACTCCGTGTTGGAGAAACTCCGTGTTGGAGAAACTTCGTGTTGGGGAAACTACGTGCTGGAGAAACTCCGTGTTGGAGAAACTCCTTGTTGAAGAATCTCTTTGTTGGAGAAATTCCGTGTTGGAGATACTCCGTGTTCGAGAAACTCCGTGTTGGAGAAACTCCTTGTTGGAGGAACTCCTTGTTGGAGAAACTCCGTGTTGGAGAAACTCCGTGTAGGAGAAACTCAGTGTTGGAGAAACTCCGTGTTGGAGAAACTCCGTGTCCTAGAAACTCCGTGTTGTAGAAACACGGTGTTGTAGAAACTCTGTGTTGGAGAAACTTCGTGTTGGAGAAACTCCGTGTTGTAGTAACTCCGTGTTGGAGTAACTCCGTGTTGCAGAAACTCCGTGTTGGAGAAATCCGTTTTGGATAAACTCCGTGTTGGATAAACTCCGTGTTGGAGAAAGTCCGTGTCGGAGAAACTCCGTGTCGGAGAAACTTCGTGTTGGAGAAACTCCGTGTCGGAGAAACTCCTTGTTGGAGAAACTCCTTGTTGGAGAAAATTCGTGTTGGAGAAACTCCATGTTGGAGAAAATTCGTGTTGGAGAAACTCTGTGTTGGGGAAACTCCGAATTGAAGAAACTCAGTGTTGTAGAAACTCCGTGTTGGAGAAACTTCGTGTTGGAGAAACTCCGTGTTGGAGAAACTCCATGCTGGAGAAACTCCGTGTTGGAGAAACTCCGTGTTGGAGAAACTCCGTGTTTGAGAAACTCCGTGCTGGAGAAGCTCCGCGTTGCAGAAACGCCTTATTGGAGAAACTCTGTGTTGGAGAAACTCCGTGTTGGTGAAACACGTGTTGTAGAAACTCCGTGTTGGAGAAACTCCGTGTCGGAGAAACTCTGTGTCGGAGAAACTCCGTGTCGGAGAAATTCCCTGTCGGAGAAACTCGGTGTTGGAGAAACACCGCGTTGAAGAAAATCCGTGTTGGAGTAACTCCGTGTTCGAGAAATTCTCTGTTGGAGAAACTCCGTGTTAGAGAAACTCCGTGTTGGGGAACCTATGTGTTGGAGAAAGTTCGTATTTCAGAAACTTCGTGTTGGGGAAACTCCGTGTTGGAGAAACTGCGTGTTTGAGGAACTCCGTGTTGTAGAAAATCCGTGTTGTAGAAACTCCGTGTTGGAGAAACTCCATGTTGGAGGAACTCCTTGTTGGAGAAACTCCGTGTGTGAGAATCTCCGTGTTGGAGAAACTCCGTGTTGGAGAAACTCCGTGTTGGAGAAACACTGTTTTGTAGAAACTCCGTGTTGTAGATAGAAACTCCGTGTTTTAGAAACTACGTGTTGGAGAAACTTCGTGTGGGAGAAACTCCGTGTTGGAGAAACTCCGTGTTGAACAAACTCAATGTTGGAGAAACTCTGTATTGGAGAAGCTCCGTGTTGTAGAAAATCCGTGTTGTAGAAACTCGTGTTGGAGAAACTCCGTGTCGGAGAAACTCCGTGTTGGAGAAACTTCTTGTTGGTGAAACTCCTTGTTGGAGATACTCCGTGTTGGAGAAACTCCGTGTTGGAGAAAATTCGTGTTGGAGAAACTCTGTGTTGGGGAAACTCCGTGTTGGGGGAACTCCGTGTTGGAGAAACTCCGTGTTTCGGAAACTCCTTGTCGGAGAAACTGTTGGAGAAATTCTTTGTTGGAGAAACTCCGTCTTGGAGAAATTCCGTATTGAAGAAACTCCATGTAGGAGAAACTCCTTGTTGGAGAAACTCCGTGTTGGGGAAAATCCGTGTTGGAGAAATTCCGTGTTGGAGAACTTCGTGTTGGAGAATTTCCGTGTTGGAGAAACTCCGTGTTGGAGAAACTTCGTTTTGGAGAAACTCCTTGTTGGAAAACCTCCGTGTTGGGGAAACTCCGTGTTGGAGAAACTTCGTGTTGGGGAAACTCCGTGATGGAGAAACTCCTTGTTGGAGAAACTCCGTGTCGGAGAAACTCCGTGTTGGAAAAACTCCGTGTTGGAGAAACTTCGTGTTGGGGAACTACATGTTGGAGAAACTCCGTGTTGGAGAAACTCCGTGTTGGAGAAATTCCGTGTTGGAGATACACCGTGATCGAGAAACTCCGTGTTGGAGAAACTCCTTGTTGGAGGAACTCCGTGTTGGAGAAACTCCGTGTCGGAGAGACTTCGTGTTGGAGAAACTCCCTGCTGGAGAAACTTCGTGTTGGTGAAACTCCTTGTTGGAGAAACTCCTTGTTGGAGAAAATTCGTGTTGGAGAAACTCCATGTTGGAGAAAATTCGTGTTGGAGAAACTCTGTGTTGGGGAAACTCCGAATTGAAGAAACTCAGTGTTGTTGAAACTCCGTGTTGGAGAAACTTCGTGTTGGAGAAACTCCGTCTTGGAGAAACTCCATGCTGGAGAAACTCCATGCTGGAGAAACTCCGTGTTGGAGAAACTCCGTGCTGGAGAAGCTCCGCGTTGCAGAAACGCCTTATTGGAGAAACTCTGTGTTGGAGAAACTCCGTGTTGGTGAAACACGTGTTGTAGAAACTCCGTGTTGGAGAAACTCCGTGTCGGAGAAACTCTGTGTCGGAGAAACTCCGTGTCGGAGAAATTCCCTGTCGGAGAAACTCCGTGTTTGAAAAACTCCGCGGTGAAGAAACTCCGTGTTGGAGTAACTCCGTGTTCGAGAAACTCCGTGTTGGAGAAATTCCGTGTCGTAGAAACTCCGGGTCGGAGAAACTCCGTGTCGGAGACACTCCGTGTTGGAGAAACTCCGTGTCGGAGAAGCTCGTGTTGGAGAAACTCCGTGTTTGAGAAACTCCGATTTGTTGAAACTACGTGTTGGTGAAACTCCTTGATGGAAAAACTCCTTGTTGGAGAAACTCCGTGTTGGAGAAACTTCGTTTTGCAGAAACTCCGTGTTGGAGAAACTCCGTGTTGGGGTAACTACGTGTTGGAGAAATTTCGTGTTGGGGAAACTTCGTGTTTTGGAAACTCCGTGTTGGAGAAACTCCGTGCTGGAGAAACTCCGTACTGGAGAAACTCCATGTTGGGGAAACTCCGTGTTGGAGAAACTGCGTGTTGGAGAAACGCGTTGTTGGAGAAAGTCCTTGTTGGAGAAACTCCGTGTTGGAGAAATTCCGTGTTGGAGAAACTCCGTGTTGGAGAAACTCCGTGTTGGAGAAACTCCGTGTTAGAGAAACTACAGTTGGGGAACTCCGTGCTAGAGAAACTCCTTGTTGGAGAAACGCCTTTTTGGAGAAACTCCGTGTTGGAGAAACTCCGTGTTGCAGAAACTCTGTGTTGGGGAAACTCCGAATTGAAGAAACTCAGTGTTGTAGAAACTCCGTGTTGGAGAAACTTCGTGTTGGAGAAACTCCATGCTGGAGAAACTCCGTGTTGGAGAAACTCCGTGTTGGAGAAACTCCGTGTTTGAGAAAGTCCGTGCTGGAGAAGCTCCGCGTTGGAGAAACTGCGTGTTGGAGAAACGCGTTGTTGGAGAAAGTCCTTGTTGGAGAAACTCCGTGTTGGAGAAATTCCGTGTTGGAGAAACTCCGTGTTGGAGAAACTCCGTGTTGGAGAAACTCCGTGTTAGAGAAACTACAGTTGGGGAAACTCCGTGCTAGAGAAACTCCTTGTTGGAGAAACGCCTTGTTGGAGAAACTCCGTGTTGGAGAAACTCCGTGTTGCAGAAACTCTGTGTTGGAGAAAATTCGTGTTGGAGAAACTCCGTGTTGGAGAAACTTCATGTTGGTGAAACTCCTTGTTGGAGAAACTCCGTGTTGGAGAAACTCCGTTTTGCAGAAACTCCGTGTTGGAGAAACTCCGTGTTTGGGAAACTACGTGTTGGAGAAATTTCGTGTTGGGGAAACTTCGTGTTGGGGAAACTCCGTGTTGGAGAAACTCCGTGTTGGAGAAACTCCGTGCTGGAGAAACTCCGAGTTGGGGAAACTCCGTGTTGGAGAAACTCCGTGTTGGAGAAACGCCTTGTCGTAGAAAGTCCTTGTTGGAGAAACTCCGTGTTGGAGAAACTACCTTTAGGAGGAATTTCGTGTTGGAGAATCTCCGTGTTGGAGAAACTCTTTGTTGTGTAAACTCCGTTTTTGAGAAACTCCGTGTTTTGAGAAACTCCGTGTTGGAGAAACTCTGTGTTGGAGAAACTCTGTGTTGGGGAAACTCCGTGTTGGAGAAATTTCGTGTTGGGGAAACTTCGTGTTGGGGAAACTCCGTGTTGGAGAAACTCCGTGTTGGAGAAACTCCGTGCTGGAGAAACTCCGTGTTGGGGAAACTCCGTGTAGGAGGAACTCCGTGTTGGGGAAATGCCTTGTTGGAGAAAGTCCTTGTTGGAGAAACTCCGCGTTGGAGAAAATCCGTGTTGGAGAAACTCCGTGTTGGAGAAATTTCGTGTCGTAGAAACTCCGGGTCGGAGAAACTCCGTGTCGGTGAAACTTCGAGTTGGGGAAACTCCGTGTTAGGGAAACTCCTTGTTGGAGAAACGCCTTGTTGGAGAAACTCCGTGTTGTAGAAACTCCGTGTTGGAGAAACTCCGTGTTGGAGAAATTCCGTGTTGGAGAAACCCTGTGTTGGAGAAACTCCTTGTTGGAGGAACTCCTTGTTGGAGAAACTCCGTGTCGGAGAATCTCCGTGTTGGAGAAACTCCGTGTTGGAGAAACTCCGTGTTGGAGAAACACTGTGTTGTAGAAACTCCGTGTTGTAGATAGAAACTTCGTGTTTTAGAAACTCCGTGTTGAAGAAACTTCGTGTGGGAGAAACTCTGTGTTGGAGAAACTCCGTGTTGAAGAAACTCAGTGTTGGAGAAACTTCGTGTTGGAGATTTTCCATGTTGGAGAAACTCGGTGTTGGAGAAACTCCGTTTTGGAGAAACTCTTTGTTGGAGAAACTCCTTATTGCAGACACTCTTTGTTGGAGAAACTCCGTGTTGTAGAAACACCGTGTTGAGGAAACTCCGTGTCGGAGAAACTCCGTGTCGGGGAAACTCCGTGTCGGAGAATCTCCCTGTCGGAGAAACTCCGTGTTGGAGAAACTCCGTGGTGGAGAATCTCCGTGTTGGAGTAACTCCGTGTTGGAGATATTCCGTGTCGTAGAAACTCCGGGTCGGAGAAACTCCGAGTTGGAGAAACTCCGTGTTAGAGAAATTCCTTGTTGGCGAAACACATTGTTTGAAAAACTCCGCGTTGAAGAAACTCCGTGTTGGAGTAACTCCGTGTTCGAGAAACTCCGTGTTGGAGAAATTCCGTGTCGTAGAAACTCCGGGTCGGAGAAACTCCGTGTCGGAGACACTCCGTGTTGGAGAAACTCCGTGTCGGAGAAGCTCGTGTTGGAGAAACTCCGTGTTTGAGAAACTCCGATTTGTTGAAACTACGTGTTGGTGAAACTCCTTGATGGAAAAACTCCTTGTTGGAGAAACTCCGTGTTGGAGAAACTTCGTTTTGCAGAAACTCCGTGTTGGAGAAACTCCGTGTTGGGGTAACTACGTGTTGGAGAAATTTCGTGTTGGGGAAACTTCGTGTTTTGGAAACTCCGTGTTGGAGAAACTCCGTGCTGGAGAAACTCCGTACTGGAGAAACTCCATGTTGGGGAAACTCCGTGTTGGAGAAACTGCGTGTTGGAGAAACGCGTTGTTGGAGAAAGTCCTTGTTGGAGAAACTCCGTGTTGGAGAAATTCCGTGTTGGAGAAACTCCGTGTTGGAGAAACTCCGTGTTGGAGAAACTCCGTGTTAGAGAAACTACAGTTGGGGAACTCCGTGCTAGAGAAACTCCTTGTTGGAGAAACGCCTTTTTGGAGAAACTCCGTGTTGGAGAAACTCCGTGTTGCAGAAACTCTGTGTTGGGGAAACTCCGAATTGAAGAAACTCAGTGTTGTAGAAACTCCGTGTTGGAGAAACTTCGTGTTGGAGAAACTCCATGCTGGAGAAACTCCGTGTTGGAGAAACTCCGTGTTGGAGAAACTCCGTGTTTGAGAAAGTCCGTGCTGGAGAAGCTCCGCGTTGGAGAAACTGCGTGTTGGAGAAACGCGTTGTTGGAGAAAGTCCTTGTTGGAGAAACTCCGTGTTGGAGAAATTCCGTGTTGGAGAAACTCCGTGTTGGAGAAACTCCGTGTTGGAGAAACTCCGTGTTAGAGAAACTACAGTTGGGGAAACTCCGTGCTAGAGAAACTCCTTGTTGGAGAAACGCCTTGTTGGAGAAACTCCGTGTTGGAGAAACTCCGTGTTGCAGAAACTCTGTGTTGGAGAAAATTCGTGTTGGAGAAACTCCGTGTTGGAGAAACTTCATGTTGGTGAAACTCCTTGTTGGAGAAACTCCGTGTTGGAGAAACTCCGTTTTGCAGAAACTCCGTGTTGGAGAAACTCCGTGTTTGGGAAACTACGTGTTGGAGAAATTTCGTGTTGGGGAAACTTCGTGTTGGGGAAACTCCGTGTTGGAGAAACTCCGTGTTGGAGAAACTCCGTGCTGGAGAAACTCCGAGTTGGGGAAACTCCGTGTTGGAGAAACTCCGTGTTGGAGAAACGCCTTGTCGTAGAAAGTCCTTGTTGGAGAAACTCCGTGTTGGAGAAACTACCTTTAGGAGGAATTTCGTGTTGGAGAATCTCCGTGTTGGAGAAACTCTTTGTTGTGTAAACTCCGTTTTTGAGAAACTCCGTGTTTTGAGAAACTCCGTGTTGGAGAAACTCTGTGTTGGAGAAACTCTGTGTTGGGGAAACTCCGTGTTGGAGAAATTTCGTGTTGGGGAAACTTCGTGTTGGGGAAACTCCGTGTTGGAGAAACTCCGTGTTGGAGAAACTCCGTGCTGGAGAAACTCCGTGTTGGGGAAACTCCGTGTAGGAGGAACTCCGTGTTGGGGAAATGCCTTGTTGGAGAAAGTCCTTGTTGGAGAAACTCCGCGTTGGAGAAAATCCGTGTTGGAGAAACTCCGTGTTGGAGAAATTTCGTGTCGTAGAAACTCCGGGTCGGAGAAACTCCGTGTCGGTGAAACTTCGAGTTGGGGAAACTCCGTGTTAGGGAAACTCCTTGTTGGAGAAACGCCTTGTTGGAGAAACTCCGTGTTGTAGAAACTCCGTGTTGGAGAAACTCCGTGTTGGAGAAATTCCGTGTTGGAGAAACCCTGTGTTGGAGAAACTCCTTGTTGGAGGAACTCCTTGTTGGAGAAACTCCGTGTCGGAGAATCTCCGTGTTGGAGAAACTCCGTGTTGGAGAAACTCCGTGTTGGAGAAACACTGTGTTGTAGAAACTCCGTGTTGTAGATAGAAACTTCGTGTTTTAGAAACTCCGTGTTGAAGAAACTTCGTGTGGGAGAAACTCTGTGTTGGAGAAACTCCGTGTTGAAGAAACTCAGTGTTGGAGAAACTTCGTGTTGGAGATTTTCCATGTTGGAGAAACTCGGTGTTGGAGAAACTCCGTTTTGGAGAAACTCTTTGTTGGAGAAACTCCTTATTGCAGACACTCTTTGTTGGAGAAACTCCGTGTTGTAGAAACACCGTGTTGAGGAAACTCCGTGTCGGAGAAACTCCGTGTCGGGGAAACTCCGTGTCGGAGAATCTCCCTGTCGGAGAAACTCCGTGTTGGAGAAACTCCGTGGTGGAGAATCTCCGTGTTGGAGTAACTCCGTGTTGGAGATATTCCGTGTCGTAGAAACTCCGGGTCGGAGAAACTCCGAGTTGGAGAAACTCCGTGTTAGAGAAATTCCTTGTTGGCGAAACACATTGTTGGAGAAACTCCGTGTTGTAGAAACTCTGTGCTGGAGAAACTTCGTGTTGGAGAAACTCCGTGTTGTAGAATCATCGTTTTGGAGAAACTCCGTGTTGGAGAATCTCCGTATTGGAGAAACTCTGTCTTGGAGAAACTCCGAGTTGGAGAAACTCCGTGTTGGAGAAACTCCGTTTTGGAGAAATGTCGTGTTGGAGAAACTTCGTGTTGGGGAAACTCCGTGTTGGAGAAACTTCGTGTTGGGGAAACTGCGTGTTGGGGAAACTCCGTATTGGAGAAACTCGGCGTCGGAGAAACTTCGTGTTGGAGAAACTCCTTGTTGCAGAAAGTCTTTGTTAGAGAAACTCCGTGTTGGAGAAACTCCGTGTTGGAGAAACACAGTGTTCTAGAAACTCCGTGTTGAAAAACTTCGTGTTGGAGAAACTCCGTTTTGAAGAAATTTCGTGATGGAGAAACTCTGTGCTGGAGAAACTGTGTTGGATAAACTTCGTGTTGGAGAATTTTCGTGTTGGAGAAGCTCCGTGTTGGAGAAACTCCGTTTTGGAGAAACACCGCGTTGAAGAAACTCTGTGTTCGAGTAACTCCGTGTTCGAGAAACTCCGTGTTGGAGAAACTCCGTGTTGGAGAAATTCCGTGTCGTAGAAACTTCGGGTCGGAGAAACTCCGTGTCGGATACACTCCGTGTTGGAGAAACTCCGTGTCGGAGAAGCTCGTGTTAGAGAAACTCCCTGTTTGAGAAACTCTGTTTTGTTGAAACTACGTGTTGGTGAAACTCCTTGTTGGAAAAACTCCTTGTTGGAGAAACTCCGTGTTGGAGAAACTCTGTGTTGGAGAAAATTCGTGTTGGAGAAACTCCGTGTTGGAGAAACTTCACGTTGGTGAAACTCCTTGTTGGAGAAACTCCGTGTTGGAGAAACTCCGTTTTGCAGAAACTCCGTGTTGGAGAAACTCCGTGTTTGGGAAACTACGTGTTGGAGAAATTTCGTGTTGGGGAAACTTCGTGTTGGGGAAACTCCGTGTTGGAGAAACTCCGTGTTGGAGAAACTCCGTGTTGGAGAAACTCCGTGCTGGAGAAACTCCGTGTTGGGGAAACTCCGTGTTGGAGAAACTCCGTGTTGGAGAAACGTCTTGTCGTAGAAAGTCCTTGTTGGAGAAACTCCGTGTTGGAGAAACTACCTTTAGAAGAAATTTCGTGTTGGAGAATCTCCGTGTTGGAGAAACTCTTTGTTGTGTAAACTCCGTTTTTGAGAAACTCCGTGTTTTGAGAAACTCCGTGTTGGAGAAACTCTGTGTTGGGGAAACTCCGTGTTGGAGAAATTTCGTGTTGGGGAAACTTCGTGTTGGGGAAACTCCGTGTTGGAGAAACTCCGTGTTGGAGAAACTCCGTGCTGGAGAAACTCCGTGTTGGGGAAACTCCGTGTAGGATGAACTCCGTGTTGGAGAAATGCCTTGTTGGAGAAAGTCCTTGTTGGAGAAACTCCGCGTTGGAGAAAATCCGTGTTGGAGAAACTCCGTGTTGGAGAAATTTCGTGTCGTAGAAACTCCGGGTCGGAGAAACTCCGTGTCGGAGAACCTCCGAGTTGGGGAAACTCCGTGTTAGAGAAACTCCTTGTTGGAGAAACGCCTTGTTGGAGAAACTCCGTGTTGTAGAAACTCCGTGTTGGAGAAACTCCGTGTTGGAGAAATTCCGTGTTGGAGAAACCCTGTGTTGGAGAAACTCCTTGTTGGAGGAACTCCTTGTTGGAGAAACTCCGTGTTGGAGAATCTCCGTGTTGGAGAAACTCCGTGTTGGAGAAACTCCGTGTTGGAGAAACACTGTGTTGTAGAAACTCCGTGTTGTAGATAGAAACTTCGTGTTTTAGAAACTCCGTGTTGAAGAAACTTCGTGTGGGAGAAACTCTGTGTTGGAGAAACTCCGTGTTGAAGAAACTCAGTGTTGGAGAAACTTCGTGTTGGAGATTTTCCATGTTGGAGAAACTCGGTGTTGGAGAAACTCCGTTTTGGAGAAACTCTTTGTTGGAGAAACTCCTTATTGCAGACACTCTTTGTTGGAGAAACTCCGTGTTGTAGAAACACCGTGTTGAGGAAACTCCGTGTCGGAGAAACTCCGTGCCGGGGAAACTCCGTGTCGGAGAATCTCCCTGTCGGAGAAACTCCGTGTTGGAGAAACTCCGTGGTGGAGAAACTCCGTGTTGGAGTAACTCCGTGTTGGAGATATTCCGTGTCGTAGAAACTCCGGGTCGGAGAAACTCCGAGTTGGAGAAACTCCGTGTTAGAGAAATTCCTTGTTGGAGAAACACATTGTTGGAGAAACTCCGTGTTGTAGAAACTCTGTGCTGGAGAAACTTCGTGTTGGAGAAACTCTGTCTTGGAGAAACTCCGAGTTGGAGAAACTCCGTGTTGGAGAAACTCCGTTTTGGAGAAATTTCGTGTTGGAGAAACTTCGTGTTGGGGAAACTCCGTGTTGGAGAAACTTCGTGTTGGGGAAACTGCGTGTTGGGGAAACTCCGTATTGGAGAAACTCGGCGTCGGAGAAACTTCGTGTTGGAGAAACTCCTTGTTGCAGAAAGCCTTTGTTAGAGAAACTCCGTGTTGGAGAAACTCCGTGTTGGAGAAACACAGTGTTCTAGAAACTCTGTGTTGAAAAACTTCGTGTTGGAGAAACTCCGTTTTGAAGAAATTTCGTGATGGAGAAACTCTGTGCTGGAGAAACTGTGTTGGATAAACTTCGTGTTGGAGAATTTTCGTGTTGGAGAAACTCCGTGTTGGAGAAACTCCGTTTTGGAGAAACTTCGTGTTGGGGAAACTCCGTGTTGGGGACACTCCGTGTTGGAGAAACTCCGTGTTGGAGAAATTCCGTGTTGGAGAAACTCCTTGTTGCAGAAATTCTTTGTTGGAGAAACTCCGTCTTGTAGAAACACCGTGTTGGAGAAATTCCGTGTCGTAGAAACTCCGGGTCGGAGAAACTCCGTGTTGGAAAAAAGTCCGTGTCGGAGAAACTCCGTGTTGGAGAAATTCCGTGTTGGAGAAACTCCGTTTTGGTGAAACTACGTGTTGGTGAAACTCCTTGTTGGAGAAACTCCTTGTTGGAGAAACTCCGTGTTGGAGAAACTGCGTGTTGGAGAAACGCGTTGTTGGAGAAAGTCCTTGTTGGAGAAACTCCGTGTTGGAGAAATTCCGTGTTGGAGAAACTCCGTGTTGGAGAAACTCCGTGTTGGAGAAACTC
>JARKHS020005384.1:0-58494 GCA_030143305.2 Amblyomma americanum | reverse complement strand
GATCACGGTGTATCTCCAACACGGAATTTCTCCAACACGGAGTTTCTCCAACAAGGATTTTCTCCAACAAAGCGATACTTCAACAAGGAGTTTCCCCAACACGGAGTTTCTCCAACATGTAGTTCCCCAACACGGAGTTTTTCCAACAAGGAGTTTCTCCAAAACGAAGTTTCTCCAACACGGAGTTTCTCCAACACGGAAATTCTCCAACACGAAGTTCTCCAACACGGAATTTCTCCAACACGGATTTTCCCCAACACGGAGTTTCTCCAACAAGGAGTTTCTCCTACATGGAGTTTCTTCAATACGGAATTTCTCCAAGACGGAGTTTCTCCAACAAAGAATTTCTCCAACAAACAGTTTCTCCGACAAGGAGTTTCTCCAACACAAAGTTTCTCGAACACCGAGTTTCTCCGACACGGAGTTTCCGAAACACGGAGTTTCTCCAACACGGAGTTTCCCCAACACGGAGTTTCCCCAACACGAGTTTCTCCAACACGAATTTTCTCCAACACGGAGTTTCTCCGACACGGAGTTTCTCCAACACGGAGTTTCTACAACACGGATTTTCTCACAACACGGAGTTTCTCCAACACAGAGTTTCTCCAACACGGAGTTTCTTCAACACGGAGTTTCTCCAACACGGAGTTTCTCCCACACGAAGTTTCTCCAACACGGAGTTTCTCCAACACGGAGTTTCTACCTACACACGGAGTTTCTACAACACAGTGTTTCTCCAACACGGAGTTTCTCCAACACGGAGTTTCTCCAACACGGAGATTCTCACACACGGAGTTTCTCCAACAAGGAGTTCCTCCAACACGGAATTTCTCCAACACGGAGTTTCTCCAACACGGAGTTTCTCCAACACGGAGTTTCTCAAAAACGCAGTTTCTCCAACACGGAGTTTCCCCAACACGAAGTTTCCGAAAACGAAGTTTCTCCAACACATAGGTTCCCCAACACGGAGTTTCTCTAACACGGAGTTTCTCCAACAGAGAATTTCTCGAACACGGAGTTTCTCCAACACGGAGTTTCTCCAACACGGAGTTTCTCCAACACGGAGTTTCTCCGACAGGGAATTTCTCCGACACGGAGTTTCTCCGACACAGAGTTTCTCCGACACGGAGTTTCTCCAACACGGAGTTTCTACAACACGTGTTTCACCAACACGGAGTTTCTCCAACACCGAGTTTCTCCAATAAGGCGTTTCTGCAACGCGGAGCTTCTCCAGCACGGAGTTTCTCAAACACGGAGTTTCTCCAACACGGAGTTTCTCCAACACGGAGTTTCTCCAGCATGGAGTTTCTCCAACACGGAGTTTCTCCAACACGAAGTTTCTCCAACACGGAGTTTCTACAACACTGAGTTTCTTCAATTCGGAGTTTCCCCAACACAGAGTTTCTCCAACACGAATTTCTCCAACACGGAGTTTCTCCAACACGAATTTTCTCCAACAAGGAGTTTCTCCAACAAGGAGTTTCTCCGACACGGAGTTTCTCCAACACGAAGTTTCTCCAACACGGAGTTTCTCCGACACGGACTTTCTCCAACACGGAGTTTCTCCAACACGGAGTTTCTCCAACACGGAGTATCCCCAACACGGAGTTTCTCCAACACGAATTTTCTCCAACACAGAGTTTCTCCTACATCGGAGTTTCTCCAACAAGAGAGTTTCTCCAACAAGGAGTTTCACCAACACGTAGTTTCACCAAAACGGAGTTTCTCCAACACGGAATTTCTCCAACACGGAGTTTCTCCGACACGGACTTTTCTCCAACACGGAGTTTCTACCGAACACGGAATTTCTCCAACACGGTGTTTCTACAAGACGGAGTTTCTCCAACAAAGAATTTCTGCAACAAGGAGTTTCTCCAACACGGAATTTCTCCAACACGGAGTTTCTCCAACACGGAGTGTCCCCAACACGGAGTTTCCCCAACACGAAGTTTCTCCAAAACGGAGTTTCTCCAACACGGAGTTTCTCCAACACGAAAATTCTCCAACACGAAGTTTATCCAACACAGTTTCTCCAGCACAGAGTTTCTCCATCACGAAATTTCTTCAAAACGGAGTTTCTCCAACACGAAGTTTTTCAACACGGAGTTTCTCCAACACGGAGTTTCTCGAACACGGAGTTACTCCAACACGGAGTTTCTTCAACGCGGAGTTTCTCAAACACGGAGTTTCTCCGACAGGGAATTTCTCCGACACGGAGTTTCTCCAACACAGAGTTTCTCCAATAACGCGTTTCTGCAACGCGGAGCTTCTCCAGCACGGAGTTTCTCCAACACAGAGTTTCTCCAGCATGGAGTTTCTCCAGCATGGAGTTTCTCCAACACGGAGTTTCTCCAACACGAAGTTTCTCCAACACGGAGTTTCAACAACACTGAGTTTCTTCAATTCGGAGTTTCCCCAACACAGAGTTTCTCCAACACGAATTTTCTCCAACAGGAGTTTCTCCAACACGAAGTTTCTCCAACAAAGAGTTCTCCAACAAGGAGTTCACCAACACGAAGTTTCTCCAGCAGGGAGTTTCTCCAACACGAAGTCTCTCCGACACGGAGTTTCTCCAACACGAAGTTTCTCCGACACGGAGTTTCTCCGACACGGACTTTCTCCAACACGGAGTTTATCCAACACGGAGTTTATCCAAAACGGATTTCTCCAACACGGAGTTTCTGCAACACGGAGTTTCTCCAACACGGAGTTTCTACAACACGGAGTTTCTCCAACACGAAGTTTCTCCAACACAGAGTTTCTCCAACAAGAGTTCCTCCAACAAGGAGTTTCTCCAACACGGAGTTTCTCGATCACGGTGTATCTCCAACACGGAATTTCTCCAACACGGAGTTTCTCCAACAAGGAGTTTCTCCAACAAAGCGATACTTCAACAAGGAGTTTCCCCAACACGGAGTTTCTCCAACATGTAGTTCCCCAACACGGAGTTTTTCCAACAAGGAGTTTCTCCAAAACGAAGTTTCTCCAACACGGAGTTTCTCCAACACGGAAATTCTCCAACACGAAGTTCTCCAACACGGAATTTCTCCAACACGGATTTTCCCCAACACGGAGTTTCTCCAACAAGGAGTTTCTCCTACATGGAGTTTCTTCAATACGGAATTTCTCCAAGACGGAGTTTCTCCAACAAAGAATTTCTCCAACAAACAGTTTCTCCGACAAGGAGTTTCTCCAACACAAAGTTTCTCGAACACCGAGTTTCTCCGACACGGAGTTTCCGAAACACGGAGTTTCTCCAACACGGAGTTTCCCCAACACGGAGTTTCCCCAACACAGTTTCTCCAACACGAATTTTCTCCAACACGGAGTTTCTCCAACACGGAGTATCTCCAACAAGGAGTTTCACCAACAAGAAGTTTCTCCAACACGGAGTTTCTCCGACACGGAGTTTCTCCAACACGAGTTTCTACAACACGGATTTTCTACAACACGGAGCTTCTCCAACACAGAGTTTCTCCAACACTGAGTTTCTTCAACACGGAGTTTCTCCAACACGGAGTTTCTCCCACACGAAGTTTCTCCAACACGGAGTTTCTAAAACACGGAGTTTCTATCTACTACACGGAGTTTCTACAACACAGTGTTTCTCCAACACGGAGTTTCTCCAACACGGAGTTTCTCCAACACGGAGATTCTCACACACGGAGTTTCTCCAACAAGGAGTTCCTCCAACACGGAATTTCTCCAACACGGAGTTTCTACAACACGGATTTTCTACAACACGGAGTTCCTCAAAAACGCAGTTTCTCCAACACGGAGTTTCCCCAACACGAAGTTTCCGAAATACGAAGTTTCTC
Source organism: Amblyomma americanum (assembly GCA_030143305.2). Classification (NCBI taxonomy): domain Eukaryota; kingdom Metazoa; phylum Arthropoda; class Arachnida; order Ixodida; family Ixodidae; genus Amblyomma; species Amblyomma americanum. Next base: position 54,676 of record JARKHS020005384.1, on the reverse strand, counting down.
CAACACATAGGTTCCCCAACACGGAGTTTCTCTAACACGGAGTTTCTCCAACAGAGAATTTCTCGAACACGGAGTTACTCCAACACGGAGTTTCTTCAACGCGGTGTTTCTCCAACACGGAGTTTCTCCGACAGGGAATTTCTCCGACACGGAGTTTCTCCGACACAGAGTTTCTCCGACGCGGAGTTTCTCCAACACGGAGTTTCTACAACACGTGTTTCACCAACACGGAGTTTCTCCAACACCGAGTTTCTCCAATAAGGCGTTTCTGCAACGCGGAGCTTCTCCAGCACGGAGTTTCTCAAACACGGAGTTTCTCCAACACGGAGTTTCTCCAACACGGAGTTTCTCCAGCATGGAGTTTCTCCAACACGGAGTTTCTCCAACACGAAGTTTCTCCAACACGGAGTTTCTACAACACTGAGTTTCTTCAATTAGGAGTTTCCCCAACACAGAGTTTCTCCAACACGAATTTTCTCCAACATGGAGTTTCTCCAACACGAATTTTCTCCAACAAGGAGTTTCTCCAACAAGGAGTTTCTCCGACACGGAGTTTCTCCAACACGAAGTTTCTCCGACACGGAGTTTCTCCGACACGGACTTTCTCCAACACGGAGTTTATCCAACACGGAGTTTATCCAAAACGGAGTATCCCCAACACGGAGTTTCTCCAACACGAATTTTCTCCAACACAGAGTTTCTCCTACACGGAGTTTCTCCAACAAAGAGTTTCTCCAACAAGGAGTTTCACCAACACGTAGTTTCACCAAAACGGAGTTTCTCCAACACGGAATTTCTCCAACACGGAGTTTCTCCGACACGGACTTTTTTCCAACACGGAGTTTCTACGACACGGAATTTCTCCAACACGGTGTTTCTACAAGACGGAGTTTCTCCAACAAAGAATTTCTGCAACAAGGAGTTTCTCCAACACGGAATTTCTCCAACATGGAGTTTCTCCAACACGGAGTGTCCCCAACACGGAGTTTCCCCAACACGAAGTTTCTCCAAAACGGAGTTTCTCCAACACGGAGTTTCTCCAACACGAAAATTCTCCAACACGAAGTTTATCCAACACAGTTTCTCCAGCACAGAGTTTCTCCATCACGAAATTTCTTCAAAACGGAGTTTCTCCAACACGAAGTTTTTCAACACGGAGTTTCTCCAACACGGAGTTTCTCGAACACGGAGTTACTCCAACACGGAGTTTCTTCAACGCGGAGTTTCTCAAACACGGAGTTTCTCCGACAGGGAATTTCTCCGACACGGAGTTTCTCCGACACAGAGTTTCTCCAATAACGCGTTTCTGCAACGCGGAGCTTCTCCAGCACGGAGTTTCTCCAACACGGAGTTTCTCCAGCATGGAGTTTCTCCAACACGGAGTTTCTCCAACACGAAGTTTCTCCAACACGGAGTTTCAACAACACTGACTTTCTTCAATTCGGAGTTTCCCCAACACAGAGTTTCTCCAACACGAATTTTCTCCAACAAGGAGTTTCTCCAACAAGGAGTTTCACCAACACGAAGTTTCTCCAGCAGGGAGTTTCTCCAACACGAAGTCTCTCCGACACGGAGTTTCTCCAACACGAAGTTTCTCCGACACGGAGTTTCTCCGACACGGACTTTCTCCAACACGGAGTTTATCCAACACGGAGTTTATCCAAAACGGATTTCTCCAACACGGAGTTTCTGCAACACGGAGTTTCTCCAACACGGAGTTTCTACAACACGGAGTTTCTCCAACACGAAGTTTCTCCAACACAGAGTTTCTCCAACAAGGAGTTCCTCCAACAAGGAGTTTCTCCAACACGGAGTTTCTCGATCACGGTGTATCTCCAACACGGAATTTCTCCAACACGGAGTTTCTCCAACAAGGAGTTTCTCCAACAAAGCGATACTTCAACAAGGAGTTTCTCCAACACGGAGTTTCTCCAACATGTAGTTCCCCAACACGAAGTTTCTCCAACACGGAGTTTCTCCAACACGGAGTTTCTCCGACACGGAGTTTCTCCAACAAGGAGTTTCTCCAACACGGAGTTTCCCCAACACGAAGTTTCTCCAACACGGAGTTTCCCCAACACGGAGTTTTTCCAACAAGGAGTTTCTCCAAAACGAAGTTTCTCCAACACGGAGTTTCTCCAAAACGGAAATTCTCCAACACGAAGTTCTCCAACACGGAATTTCTCCAACACGGATTTTCCCCAACACGGAGTTTCTCCAACAAGGAGTTTCTCCTACAAGGAGTTTCTTCAATACGGAATTTCTCCAAGACGGAGTTTCTCCAACAAAGAATTTCTCCAACAAAGAGTTTCTCCGACAAGGAGTTTCCCCAACACGAAGTTTCCGAAATACGAAGTTTCTCCAACACATAGGTTCCCCAACACGGAGTTTCTCTAACACGGAGTTTCTCCAACAGAGAATTTCTCGAACACGGAGTTACTCCAACACGGAGTTTCTTCAACGCGGTGTTTCTCCAACACGGAGTTTCTCCGACAGGGAATTCCTCCGACACGGAGTTTCTCCGACACAGAGTTTCTCCGACACGGAGTTTCTCCAACACGGAGTTTCTACAACACGTGTTTCACCAACACGGAGTTTCTCCAACACAGAGTTTCTCCAATAAGGCGTTTCTGCAAAGCGGAGCTTCTCCAGCACGGAGTTTCTCAAACACGGAGTTTCTCCAACACGGAGTTTCTCCAACACGGAGTTTCTCCAGCATGGAGTTTCTCCAACACGGAGTTTCTCCAACACGAAGTTTCTCCAACACGGAGTTTCTACAACACTGAGTTTCTTCAATTCGGAGTTTCCCCAACACCGAGTTTCTCCAACACGAAGTTTCCCCAACACGAAATTTCTCCAACACGGAGTTTCCCCAACACGGAGTTTCTCCAACACGGAGTTTCTCAAAAAACGGAGTTTCTCAGAAACGGAGTTTACACAACAAAGAGTTTCTCCAACACGGAGTTTCTCCAACACGAAATTCCTCCAAAAGGTAGTTTCTCCAACACGGAGTTTCTCCAACAAGGACTTTCTCCAACAAGGCGTTTCTCCAACACGGAGTTTCACCAACACGGAGTTTCCCCAACACGGAGTTTCTCCAGCACGGAGTTTCTCCAACACGGAGTTTCCCCAACACGGAGTTTCTCCAACACGGAGTTTCCCCAACACGAAGTTTCCCCAACACGAAATTTCTCCAACACGTAGTTACCCCAACACGGAGTTTCTCCAACACGGAGTTTCTGCAACACGGAGTTTCTCGAACACGGAGTATCTCCAACACGGAATTTCTCCAACAAAGAGATTCTTCAACAAGGAGTTTCTCCAACACGGGGTTTCTCCAGCACGTAGTTTCCCCAACACGAAGTTTCTCCAACACGGAGTTTCTCCAACACGGAGTTTCTCCGACACGGAGTTTCTCCAACACAGAGTTACTCCAACAAGGAGTTTCTCCAACACGGAGTTTCCCCAACACGAAGTTCCCCAATACGAAGTTTCTCCAACACGGAGTTTCCCCAACACGGAGTTCCCCAACACGGAGTTTCTCCAACACGGAGTTTCTGCAAAACGGAGTTTCTCCTACACGGAGTTGCTCCAACATAGAGTTTCTACAACACGGAGTTTCTTAAACACGGAGTATCCCCAACACGGAGTTTCTCCAACACGAATTTTCTCCAACACAGAGTTTCTCCTACACGGAGTTTCTCCAACAAGGAGTTTCTCCAACAAGGAGTTTCACCAACACGTAGTTTCACCAAAACGGAGTTTCTCCAACACGGAATTTCTCCAACACGGAGTTTCTCCGACACGGACTTTTTTCCAACACGGAGTTTCTCCGACCCGGAGTTTCTACGACACGGAATTTCTCCAACACGGTGTTTCTACAAGACGGAGTTTCTCCAACAAAGAATTTCTGCAACAAGGAGTTTCTCCAACACGGAATTTCTCCAACACGGAGTTTCTCCAACACGGAGTGTCCCCAACACGGAGTTTCCCTAACACGATGTTTCTCCAAAACGGAGTTTCTCCAACACGGAGTTTCTCCAACACGAAAATTCTCCAACACGAAGTTTATCCAACACAGTTTCTCCAGCACAGAGTTTCTCCATCACGAAATTACTTCAAAACAGAGTTTCTCCAACACGAAGCTTTTCAACACAGAGTTTCTAGAACACTGTGTTTCTCCAACACGGAGTTTCTCCAACACGGAGTTTCTCTAACAAAGACTTTCTGCAACAAGGAGTTTCTCCAACACGAAGTTTCTCCGACGCCGAGTTTCTCCAATACGGAGTTTCCCCAACACGCAGTTTCCCCAACACGAAGTTTCTCCAACACGGAGTTTCCCCAACACGAAGTTTCTCCAACACGAAATTTCTCCAAAACGGAGTTTCTCCAACACGGAGTTTCTCCAACTCGGAGTTTCTCCAAGACAGAGTTTCTCCAACACGAAGTTTCTCCAGCAAGAGTTTCTACAACACGGAGTTTCTCCAACAATGTGTTTCTCCAACAAGGAATTTCTCTAACACGGAGTTTCTCCAACTCGGAGTTTCTCCGACCCGGAGTTTCTACGACACGGAATATCTCCAACACGGAGTTACTCCAACACGGAGTTTCTCCACCACGGAGTTTCTCCAACACGGAGTTTCTCCGACAGGGAGATTCTCCGACACGGAGTTTCCGCGGCACGGAGTTTCTCCGACACGGAGTTTCCTCAACACGGTGTTTCTACAACACGGAGTTTCTCCAACAAAGAGTGTCTGCAATAAGGAGTTTCTCCAACAAAGAGTTTCTCCAAAACGGAGTTTCTCCAACACCGAGTTTCTCCAACATGGAAAATCTCCAACACGAAGTTTCTCCAACACTGAGTTTCTTCAACACGGAGTTTCTCCAACACAGAGTTTCTCCCACACGAAGTTTCTTCAACACGGAGTTTCTAAAACACGAAGTTTCTATCTACAACACGGAGTTTCTACAACACAGTGTTTCTCCAACACGGAGTTTCTCCAACACGAAGTTTCTCCAACACGGAGATTCTCCAACACGGAGTTTCTCCAACAAGGAGTTCCTCCAACAAGGAGTTTCTCCAACACAGGGTTTCTCCAACACGGAATTTCTCCAACACGGAGTTTCTCCAACACGGAGTTTCTACAACACGGAGTTTCTCCAACAAGGCGTTTCTCCAACAAGGAGTTTCTCTAACACGGAGTTTCCCCAACTCGGAGTTTCTCCGACACGGAGTTTCTCCGACCCGGAGTTTCTACGACACGAAATTTCTCCAACACGGAGTTTCTCCAACACGGATTTTCTCCAACGCGGAGTTTCTCAAACAAGGACTTTCTCCAACAAGGCATTTCTCCAACACGGAGTTCCTCCTACACGGAGTTTCCCCAACACGGAGTTTCTCCAGCACGGAGTTTCTCCAACACGGAGTTTCTCCAACACGGAGTTTCCCCAACACGAAGTTTCCCCAACACGAAATTTCTCCAACACGGAGTTTCCCCAACACAGAGTTTCTCCAACACGGAGTTTCTCAAAACACGGAGTTTCTCAAAAACGGAGTTTACACAACAAAGAGTTTCTCCAACACGGAGATTCTCCAACACGAAATTCCTCCTAAAGGTAGTTTCTCCAACACGGAGTTTCTCCAACAAGGACTTTCTACGACAAGGCGTTTCTCCAACACGGAGTTTCTCCAACACGGAGTTTCCCCAACACGGAGTTTCTCCAGCACGGAGTTTCTCCAACACGGAGTTTCTCCAACACAGAGTTTCCCCAACACGAAGTTTCCCCAACACGAAATTTCTCCAACACGTAGTTTCCCAAACACGGAGTTTCTCCAACACGGAGTTTCTGCAAAACGGAGTTTCTCCAACACGGAGTTTCTCCAACAAGGAGTTTCACCAACATGAAGTTTCTCCAACACGGAGTTTCTCCAACACGAATTTTCTCCAACACAGAGTTTCTCCAAAGCAGAGTTTCTCCAACAAGGAGTTTTTCCAACAAGGAGTTTCACCAACACGTAGTTTCAACAAAACGGAGTTTCTCAAACAGGGAGTTTCTCCAACACGAGCTTCTCCGACACGGAGTTTCTCCAACACGGAGTGTCTCCGACACGGAGTTTCTCCGACCCGAAGTTTCTACGACACGGAATTTCTCCAACACGGAGTTTCTCCAACACGGAGTTTCTCGAACACGGAGTTACTCGAACACAGAGTTTCTTCAACGCGGTGTTTCTCCAACACGGAGTTTCTCCGACAGGGAATTTCTCCGACACGGAGTTTCTCCAACACGAAGTTTCTCCAGCACAGAGTTTCTACAACAAGGAGTTTCTCCAACAATGTGTTTCTCCAACAAGGAATTTCTCTAACACGGAGTTTCTCCAACTCGGACTTTCTCCGACCCGGAGTTTCTACGACACGGAATATCTCCAACACGGAGTTACTCCAACACGGAGTTTCTCCACCACGGAGTTTCTCCAACACGGAGTTTCTCCGACAGAGAGATTCTCCGACACGGAGTTTCCCCGACACGGAGTTTCTCCGACATGGAGTTTCCTCAACACGGTGTTTCTACAACACGGAGTTTCTCCAACAAAGAGTGTCTGCAATAAGGAGTTTCTCCAACAAAGAGTTTCTCCAAAACGGAGTTTCTCCAACACCGAGTTTCTCCAACATGGAAAATCTCCAACACGAAGTTTCTCCAACACTGAGTTTCTTCAACACGGAGTTTCTCCAACACAGAGTTTCTCCCACACGAAGTTTCTTCAACACGGAGTTTCTAAAACACGAAGTTTCTATCTACAACACGGAGTTTCTACAACACAGTGTTTCTCCAACACGGAGTTTCTCCAACACGAAGTTTCTCCAACACGGAGATTCTCCAACACGGAGTTTCTCCAACAAGGAGTTCCTCCAACAAGGAGTTTCTCCAACACAGGGTTTCTCCAACACGGAATTTCTCCAAGACGGAGTTTCTCCAACACGGAGTTTCTACAACACGGAGTTTCTCCAACAAGGCGTTTCTCCAACAAGGAGTTTCTCTAACACGGAGTTTCCCCAACTCGGAGTTTCTCCGACACGGAGTTTCTCCGACCCGGATTTTCTACGACACGAAATTTCTCCAACACGGAGTTTCTCCAACACGGATTTTCTCCAACGCGGAGTTTCTCCAACAAGGACTTTCTCCAACAAGGCATTTCTCCAACACGGAGTTCCTCCTACACGGAGTTTCCCCAACACGGAGTTTCTCCAGCACGGAGTTTCTCCAACACGGAGTTTCTCCAACACGGAGTTTCCCCAACACGAAGTTTCCCCAACACGAAATTTCTCCAACACGGAGTTTCCCCAACACAGAGTTTCTCCAACACGGAGTTTCTCAAAAACGGAGTTTACACAACAAAGAGTTTCTCCAACACGGAGATTCTCCAACACGAAATTCCTCCTAAAGGTAGTTTCTCCAACACGGAGTTTCTCCAACAAGGACTTTCTACGACAAGGCGTTTCTCCAACACGGAGTTTCTCCAACACGGAGTTTCCCCAACACGGAGTTTCTCCAGCACGGAGTTTCTCCAACACGGAGTTTCTCCAACACGGAGTTTCACCAACACGGAGTTTCCCCAACACGAAGTTTCCCCAACACGAAATTTCTCCAACACGTAGTTTCCCAAACACGGAGTTTCTCCAACACGGAGTTTCTGCAAAACGGAGTTTCTCCAACACGGAGTTTCTCCAACAAGGAGTTTCACCAACGTGAAGTTTCTCCAACACGGAGTTTCTCCAACACGTAGTTTCAACAAAACAGAGTTTCTCAAACAGGGAGTTTCTCCAACACGAGCTTCTCCGACACGGAGTTTCTCAAACAGGGAGTTTCTCCAACACGAGCTTCTCCGACACGGAGTTTCTCCAACACGGAGTGTATCCGACACGGAGTTTCTCCGACCCGAAGTTTCTACGACACGGAATTTCTCCAACACGGAGTTTCTCCAACACGGAGTTTCTCGAACACGGAGTTACTCGAACACAGAGTTTCTTCAACGCGGTGTTTCTCCAAAACGGAGTTTCTCCAACACGGAGTTTCTCCAACACAAAAATTCTCCAACACGAAGTTTATCCAACACAGTTTCTCCAGCACGAAATTTCTTCAAAACGGAGTTTCTCCAACACGAAGTTTTTCAACACGGAGTTTCTAGAACACTGTGTTTCTCCAACACGGAGTTTTTCCAACACGGAGTTTCTCTAACAAAGACTTTCTGCAACAAGGAGTTTCTCCAACACGAAGTTTCTCCGACGCCGTTTCTCCAATACGGAGTTTCCCCAACACGCAGTTTCCCCAACACGAAGTTTCTCCAACACGGAGTTTCCCCAACACGAAGTTTCTCCAACACGAAATTTCTCCAAAACGGAGTTTCTCCAACACGGAGTTTCTCCAAGACAGAGTTTCTCCAATACGGAGATTCTCCAACACGGAGTTTCTCCAAAACGATGATTCTACAACACGGAGTTTCTCCAACACGAAGTTTCTCCAGCACAGAGTTTCTACAACACGGAGTTTCTCCAACAATGTGTTTCTCCAACAAGGAATTTCTCTAACACGGAGTTTCTCCAACTCGGAGTTTCTCCGACCCGGAGTTTCTACGACACGGAATATCTCCAACACGGAGTTACTCCAACACGGAGTTTCTCCACCACGGAGTTTCTCCAACACGGAGTTTCTCCGACAGGGAGATTCTCCGACACGGAGTTTCCCCGACACGGAGTTTCTCCGACACGGAGTTTCCTCAACACGGTGTTTCTACAACACGGAGTTTCTCCAACAAAGAGTGTCTGCAATAAGGAGTTTCTCCAACAAAGAGTTTCTCCAAAACGGAGTTTCTCCAACACCGAGTTTCTCCAACATGGAAAATCTCCAACACGAAGTTTCTCCAACACTGAGTTTCTTCAACACGGAGTTTCTCCAACACAGAGTTTCTCCCACACGAAGTTTCTTCAACACGGAGTTTCAAAAACACGAAGTTTCTATCTACAACACGGAGTTTCTACAACACAGTGTTTCTCCAACACGGAGTTTCTCCAACACGGAGTTTCTCCAACACGGAGATTCTCCAACACGGAGTTTCTCCAACAAGGAGTTCCTCCAACAAGGAGTTTCTCCAACACAGGGTTTCTCCAACACGGAATTTCTCCAACACGGAGTTTCTCCAACACGGAGTTTCTACAACACGGAGTTTCTCCAACAAGGCGTTTCTCCAACAAGGAGTTTCTCTAACACGGAGTTTCCCCAACTCGGAGTTTCTCCGACACGGAGTTTCTCCGACCCGGAGTTTCTACGACACGAAATTTCTCCAACACGGAGTTTCTCCAACACGGATTTTCTCCAACGCGGAGTTTCTCCAACAAGGACTTTCTCCAACAAGGCATTTCTCCAACACGGAGTTCCTCCTACACGGAGTTTCCCCAACACGGAGTTTCTCCAGCACGAAGTTTCTCCAACACGGAGTTTCTCCAACACGGAGTTTCCCCAACACGAAGTTTCCCCAACACGAAATTTCTCCAACACGGAGTTTCCCCAACACAGAGTTTCTCCAACACGGAGTTTCTCAAAACACGGAGTTTCTCAAAAACGGAGTTTACACAACAAAGAGTTTCTCCAACACGGAGATTCTCCAACACGAAATTCCTCCTAAAGGTAGTTTCTCCAACACGGAGTTTCTCCAACAAGGACTTTCTACGACAAGGCGTTTCTCCAACACGGGGTTTCTCCAGCACGTAGTTTCCCAACACGAAGTTTCTCCAACACGGAGTTTCTCCAACACGGAGTTTCTCCGACACGGAGTTTCTCCAACACAGATATACTCCAACAAGGAGTTTCTCCAACACGGAGTTTCCCCAACACGGAGTTCCCCAACACGGAGTTTCTCCAACACGGAGTTTCTGCAAAACGGAGTTTCTCCTACACGGAGTTGCTCCAACATAGAGTTTCTACAACACGGAGTTTCTTAAACACGGAGTATCCCCAACACGGAGTTTCTCCAACACGAATTTTCTCCAACACAGAGTTTCTCCTACACGGAGTTTCTCCAACAAGGAGTTTCTCCAACAAGGAGTTTCACCAACACGTAGTTTCACCAAAACGGAGTTTCTCCAACACGGAATTTCTCCAACACGGAGTTTCTCCAACACGGACTTTTTTCCAACACGGAGTTTCTCCGACCCGGAGTTTCTACGACACGGAATTTCTCCAACACGGTGTTTCTACAAGACGGAGTTTCTCCAACAAAGAATATCTCCAACATGGAATTTCTCCAACACGAATTTTCTCCAACAAGGAGTTTCTCCAACAAGGAGTTTCACCAACACGAAGTTTCTCCAGCAGGGAGTTTCTCCAACACGAAGTCTCTCCGACACGGAGTTTCTCCAACACGAAGTTTCTCCGACACGGAGTTTCTCCAACACGTAGTTTCCCAAACACGGAGTTTCTCCAACACGGAGTTTCTGCAAAACGGAGTTTCTCCAACACGGAGTTTCTCCAACAAGGAGTTTCACCAACGTGAAGTTTCTCCAACACGGAGTTTCTCCAACACGAATTTTCTCCAACACAGAGTTTCTCCAACACGGAGTTTCTCCAACAAGGAGTTTTTCCAACAAGGAGTTTCACCAACACGTAGTTTCAACAAAACAGAGTTTCTCAAACAGGGAGTTTCTCCAACACGAGCTTCTCCGACACGGAGTTTCTCCAACACGGAGTGTATCCGACACGGAGTTTCTCCGACCCGAAGTTTCTACGACACGGAATTTCTCCAACACGGAGTTTCTCCAACACGGAGTTTCTCGAACACGGAGTTACTCGAACACAGAGTTTCTTCAACGCGGTGTTTCTCCAAAACGGAGTTTCTCCAACACGGAGTTTCTCCAACACAAAATTCTCCAACACGAAGTTTATCCAACACAGTTTCTCCAGCACGAAATTTCTTCAAAACGGAGTTTCTCCAACACGAAGTTTTTCAACACGGAGTTTCTAGAACACTGTGTTTCTCCAACACGGAGTTTTTCCAACACGGAGTTTCTCTAACAAAGACTTTCTGCAACAAGGAGTTTCTCCAACACGAAGTTTCTCCGACGCCGAGTTTCTCCAATACGGAGTTTCCCCAACACGCAGTTTCCCCAACACGAAGTTTCTCCAACACGGAGTTTCCCCAACACGAAGTTTCTCCAACACGAAATTTCTCCAAAACGGAGTTTCTCCAACACGGAGTTTCTCCAACTCGGAGTTTCTCCAAGACAGAGTTTCTCCAATACGGAGATTCTCCAACACGGAGTTTCTCCAAAACGATGATTCTACAACACGGAGTTTCTCCAACACGAAGTTTCTCCAGCACAGAGTTTCTACAACACGGAGTTTCTCCAACAATGTGTTTCTCCAACAAGGAATTTCTCTAACACGGAGTTTCTCCAACTCGGAGTTTCTCCGACCCGGAGTTTCTACGACACGGAATATCTCCAACACGGAGTTACTCCAACACGGAGTTTCTCCACCACGGAGTTTCTCCAACACGGAGTTTCTCCGACAGGGAGATTCTCCGACACGGAGTTTCCCCGACACGGAGTTTCTCCGACACGGAGTTTCCTCAACACGGTGTTTCTACAACACGGAGTTTCTCCAACAAAGAGTGTCTGCAATAAGGAGTTTCTCCAACAAAGAGTTTCTCCAAAACGGAGTTTCTCCAACACCGAGTTTCTCCAACATGGAAAATCTCCAACACGAAGTTTCTCCAACACTGAGTTTCGTCAACACGGAGTTTCTCCAACACAGAGTTTCTCCCACACGAAGTTTCTTCAACACGGAGTTTCTAAAACACGAAGTTTCTATCTACAACACGGAGTTTCTACAACACAGTGTTTCTCCAACACGGAGTTTCTCCAACACGGAGTTTCTCCAACACGGAGATTCTCCAACACGGAGTTTCTCCAACAAGGAGTTCCTCCAACAAGGAGTTTCTCCAACACAGGGTTTCTCCAACACGGAATTTCTCCAACACGGAGTTTCTCCAACACGGAGTTTCTACAACACGGAGTTTCTCCAACAAGGCGTTTCTCCAACAAGGAGTTTCTCTAACACGGAGTTTCCCCAACTCGGAGTTTCTCCGACACGGAGTTTCTCCGACCCGGAGTTTCTACGACACGAAATTTCTCCAACACGGAGTTTCTCCAACACGGATTTTCTCCAACGCGGAGTTTCTCCAACAAGGACTTTCTCCAACAAGGCATTTCTCCAACACGGAGTTCCTCCTACACGGAGTTTCCCCAACACGGAGTTTCTCCAGCACGAAGTTTCTCCAACACGGAGTTTCTCCAACACGGAGTTTCCCCAACACGAAGTTTCCCCAACACGAAATTTCTCCAACACGGAGTTTCCCCAACACAGAGTTTCTCCAACACGGAGTTTCTCAAAACACGGAGTTTCTCAAAAACGGAGTTTACACAACAAAGAGTTTCTCCAACACGGAGATTCTCCAACACGAAATTCCTCCTAAAGGTAGTTTCTCCAACACGGAGTTTCTCCAACAAGGACTTTCTACGACAAGGCGTTTCTCCAACACGGAGTTTCTCCAACACGGAGTTTCCCCAACACGGAGTTTCTCGAACACGGAGTATCTCCAACACGGAATTTCTCCAACAAAGAGATTCTTCAACAAGGAGTTTCTCCAACACGGGGTTTCTCCAGCACGTAGTTTCCCAACACGAAGTTTCTCCAACACGGAGTTTCTCCAACACGGAGTTTCTCCGACACGGAGTTTCTCCAACACAGATATACTCCAACAAGGAGTTTCTCCAACACGGAGTTTCCCCAACACGGAGTTCCCCAACACGGAGTTTCTCCAACACGGAGTTTCTGCAAAACGGAGTTTCTCCTACACGGAGTTGCTCCAACATAGAGTTTCTACAACACGGAGTTTCTTAAACACGGAGTATCCCCAACACGGAGTTTCTCCAACACGAATTTTCTCCAACACAGAGTTTCTCCTACACGGAGTTTCTCCAACAAGGAGTTTCTCCAACAAGGAGTTTCACCAACACGTAGTTTCACCAAAACGGAGTTTCTCCAACACGGAATTTCTCCAACACGGAGTTTCTCCGACACGGACTTTTTTCCAACACGGAGTTTCTCCGACCCGGAGTTTCTACGACACGGAATTTCTCCAACACGGTGTTTCTACAAGACGGAGTTTCTCCAACAAAGAATATCTCCAACATGGAATTTCTCCAACACGAATTTTCTCCAACAAGGAGTTTCTCCAACAAGGAGTTTCACCAACACGAAGTTTCTCCAGCAGGGAGTTTCTCCAACACGAAGTCTCTCCGACACGGAGTTTCTCCAACACGAAGTTTCTCCGACACGGAGTTTCTCCAACACGTAGTTTCCCAAACACGGAGTTTCTCCAACACGGAGTTTCTGCAAAACGGAGTTTCTCCAACACGGAGTTTCTCCAACAAGGAGTTTCACCAACGTGAAGTTTCTCCAACACGGAGTTTCTCCAACACGAATTTTCTCCAACACAGAGTTTCTCCAACACGGAGTTTCTCCAACAAGGAGTTTTTCCAACAAGGAGTTTCACCAACACGTAGTTTCAACAAAACAGAGTTTCTCAAACAGGGAGTTTCTCCAACACGAGCTTCTCCGACACGGAGTTTCTCCAACACGGAGTGTATCCGACACGGAGTTTCTCCGACCCGAAGTTTCTACGACACGGAATTTCTCCAACACGGAGTTTCTCCAACACGGAGTTTCTCGAACACGGAGTTACTCGAACACAGAGTTTCTTCAACGCGGTGTTTCTCCAAAACGGAGTTTCTCCAACACGGAGTTTCTCCAACACAAAAATTCTCCAACACGAAGTTTATCCAACACAGTTTCTCCAGCACGAAATTTCTTCAAAACGGAGTTTCTCCAACACGAAGTTTTTCAACACGGAGTTTCTAGAACACTGTGTTTCTCCAACACGGAGTTTTTCCAACACGGAGTTTCTCTAACAAAGACTTTCTGCAACAAGGAGTTTCTCCAACACGAAGTTTCTCCGACGCCGAGTTTCTCCAATACGGAGTTTCCCCAACACGCAGTTTCCCCAACACGAAGTTTCTCCAACACGGAGTTTCCCCAACACGAAGTTTCTCCAACACGAAATTTCTCCAAAACGGAGTTTCTCCAACACGGAGTTTCTCCAACTCGGAGTTTCTCCAAGACAGAGTTTCTCCGATACGGAGATTCTCCAACACGGAGTTTCTCCAAAACGATGATTCTACAACACGGAGTTTCTCCAACACGAAGTTTCTCCAGCACAGAGTTTCTACAACACGGAGTTTCTCCAACAATGTGTTTCTCCAACAAGGAATTTCTCTAACACGGAGTTTCTCCAACTCGGAGTTTCTCCGACCCGGAGTTTCTACGACACGGAATATCTCCAACACGGAGTTACTCCAACACGGAGTTTCTCCACCACGGAGTTTCTCCAACACGGAGTTTCTCCGACAGGGAGATTCTCCGACACGGAGTTTCCCCGACACGGAGTTTCTCCGACACGGAGTTTCCTCAACACGGTGTTTCTACAACACGGAGTTTCTCCAACAAAGAGTGTCTGCAATAAGGAGTTTCTCCAACAAAGAGTTTCTCCAAAACGGAGTTTCTCCAACACCGAGTTTCTCCAACATGGAAAATCTCCAACACGAAGTTTCTCCAACACTGAGTTTCGTCAACACGGAGTTTCTCCAACACAGAGTTTCTCCCACACGAAGTTTCTTCAACACGGAGTTTCTAAAACACGAAGTTTCTATCTACAACACGGAGTTTCTACAACAGTGTTTCTCCAACACGGAGTTTCTCCAACACGGAGTTTCTCCAACACGGAGATTCTCCAACACGGAGTTTCTCCAACAAGGAGTTCCTCCAACAAGGAGTTTCTCCAACACAGGGTTTCTCCAACACGGAATTTCTCCAACACGGAGTTTCTCCAACACGGAGTTTCTACAACACGGAGTTTCTCCAACAAGGCGTTTCTCCAACAAGGAGTTTCTCTAACACGGAGTTTCCCCAACTCGGAGTTTCTCCGACACGGAGTTTCTCCGACCCGGAGTTTCTACGACACGAAATTTCTCCAACACGGAGTTTCTCCAACACGGATTTTCTCCAACGCGGAGTTTCTCCAACAAGGACTTTCTCCAACAAGGCATTTCTCCAACACGGAGTTCCTCCTACACGGAGTTTCCCCAACACGGAGTTTCTCCAGCACGGAGTTTCTCCAACACGGAGTTTCCCCAACACGAAGTTTCCCCAACACGAAATTTCTCCAACACGGAGTTTCCCCAACACAGAGTTTCTCCAACACGGAGTTTCTCAAAACACGGAGTTTCTCAAAAACGGAGTTTACACAACAAAGAGTTTCTCCAACACGGAGATTCTCCAACACGAAATTCCTCGTAAAGGTAGTTTCTCCAACACGGAGTTTCTCCAACAAGGACTTTCTACGACAAGGCGTTTCTCCAACACGGAGTTTCTCCAACACGGAGTTTCCCCAACACGGAGTTTCTCGAACACGGAGTATCTCCAGCACGGAATTTCTCCAACAAAGAGATTCTTCAACAAGGAGTTTCTCCAACACGGGGTTTCTCCAGCACGTAGTTTCCCCAACACGAAGTTTCTCCAACACGGAGTTTCTCCAACACGGAGTTTCTCCGACACGGAGTTTCTCCAACACAGATATACTCCAACAAGGAGTTTCTCCAACACGGAGTTTCCCCAACACGGAGTTCCCCAATACGAAGTTTCTCCAACACGGAGTTTCCCCAACACGGAGTTCCCCAACACGGAGTTTCTCCAACACGGAGTTTCTGCAAAACGGAGTTTCTCCTACACGGAGTTGCTCCAACATAGAGTTTCTACAACACGGAGTTTCCTAAACACGGAGTATCCCCAACACGGAGTTTCTCCAACACGAATTTTCTCCAACACAGAGTTTCTCCTACACGGAGTTTCTCCAACAAGGAGTTTCTCCAACAAGGAGTTTCACCAACACGTAGTTTCACCAAAACGGAGTTTCTCCAACACGGAATTTCTCCAACACGGAGTTTCTCCGACACGGACTTTTTTCCAACACGGAGTTTCTCCGACCCGGAGTTTCTACGACACGGAATTTCTCCAACACGGTGTTTCTACAAGACGGAGTTTCTCCAACAAAGAATTTCTCCAACATGGAATTTCTCCAACACGAATTTTCTCCAACAAGGAGTTTCTCCAACAAGGAGTTTCACCAACACGAAGTTTCTCCAGCAGGGAGTTTCTCCAACACGAAGTCTCTCCGACACGGAGTTTCTCCAACACGAAGTTTCTCCGACACGGAGTTTCTCCGACACGGAATTTCTCCAACACGGAGTTTATCCAACACGGAGTTTATCCAAAACGGATTTCTCCAACACGGAGTTTCTGCAACACGGAGTTTCTCCAACACGGAGTTTCTACAACACGGAGTTTCTCCAACACGAAGTTTGTCCAACACAGAGTTTCTCCAACAAGGAGCTCCTCCAACAAGGAGTTTCTCCAACACGGAGTTTCTCGATCACGGTGTATCTCCAACACGGAATTTCTCCAACACGGAGTTTCTCCAACAAGGAGTTTCTCCAACAAAGCGATACTTCAACAAGGAGTTTCCCCAACACGGAGTTTCTCCAACATGTAGTTCCCCAACACGAAGTTTCTCCAACACGGAGTTTCTCCAACACGGAGTTTCTCCGACACGGAGTTTCTCCAACAAGGAGTTTCTCCAACACGGAGTTTCCCCAACACGAAGTTTTTCCAACAAGGAGTTTCTCCAAAACGAAGTTTCTCCAACACGGAGTTTCCCCAACACGGAGTTTTTCCAACAAGGAGTTTCTCCAAAACGAAGTTTCTCCAACACGGAGTTTCTCCAACACGGAAATTCTCCAACACGAAGTTCTCCAACACGGAATTTCTCCAACACGGATTTTCCCCAACACGGAGTTTCTCCAACAAGGAGTTTCTCCTACATGGAGTTTTTTCAATACGGAATTTCTCCAAGACGGAGTTTCTCCAACAAAGAATTTCTCCAACAAACAGTTTCTCCGACAAGGAGTTTCTCCAACACAAAGTTTCTCGAACACTGAGTTTCTCCGACACGGAGTTTCCGAAACACGGAGTTTCTCCAACACGGAGTTTCCCCAACACGGAGTTTCCCCAACACAGAGTTTCTCCAACACGAATTTTCTCCAACACGGAGTTTCTCCAACACGGAGTATCTCCAACAAGGAGTTTCACCAACAAGAAGTTTCTCCAACACGGAGTTTCTCCGACACGGAGTTTCTCCAACACGAGTTTCTACAACACGGATTTTCTACAACACGGAGCTTCTCCAACACAGAGTTTCTCCAACACTGAGTTTCTTCAACACGGAGTTTCTCCAACACGGAGTTTCTCCCACACGAAGTTTCTCCAACACGGAGTTTCTAAAACACGGAGTTTCTATCTACAACACGGAGTTTCTACAACACAGTGTTTCTCCAACACGGAGTTTCTCCAACACGGAGATTCTCACACACGGAGTTTCTCCAACACGGAGTTTCTACAACACGGATTTTCTACAACACGGAGTTCCTCAAACACGCAGTTTCTCAAACACGGAGTTTCCCCAACACGAAGTTTCCGAAATACGAAGTTTCTCCAACACATAGGTTCCCCAACACGGAGTTTCTCTAACACGGAGTTTCTCCAACAGAGAATTTCTCGAACACGGAGTTACTCCAACACGGAGTTTCTTCAACGCGGTGTTTCTCCAACACGGAGTTTCTCCGACAGGGAATTTCTCCGACACGGAGTTTCTCCGACAGAGTTCCTCCGACGCGGAGTTTCTCCAACACGGAGTTTCTACAACACGTGTTTCACCAACACGGAGTTTCTCCAACACAGAGTTTCTCCAATAAGGCGATTCTGCAACGCGGAGCTTCTCCAGCACGGAGTTTCTCAAACACGGAGTTTCTCCAACACGGAGTTTCTCCGACACGGACTTTCTCCAACACGGAGTTTATCCAACACGGAGTTTATCCAAAACGGAGTATCCCCAACACGGAGTTTCTCCAACACGAATTTTCTCCAACACAGAGTTTCTCCTACACGGAGTTTCTCCAACAAGGAGTTTCTCCAACAAGGAGTTTCACCAACACGTAGTTTCACCAAAACGGAGTTTCTCCAACACGGAATTTCTCCAACACGGAGTTTCTCCGACACGGACTTTTTTCCAACACGGAGTTTCTCCGACCCGGAGTTTCTACGACACGGAATTTCTCCAACACGGTGTTTCTACAAGACGGAGTTTCTCCAACAAAGAATTTCTGCAACAAGGAGTTTCTCCAACACAGAATTTCTCCAACACGGAGTTTCTCCAACACGGAGTGTCCCCAACACGGAGTTTCCCCAACACGAAGTTTCTCCAAAACAGAGTTTCTCCAACACGGAGTTTCTCCAACACGAAAATTCTCCAACACGAAGTTTATCCAACACAGTTTCTCCAGCACAGAGTTTCTCCATCACGAAATTTCTTCAAAACGGAGTTTCTCCAACACGAAGTTTTTCAACACGGAGTTTCTAGAACACTGTTTCTCCAACACGGAGTTTCTCTAAGAAAGACTTTCTGCAACAAGGAGTTTCTCCAACACGAAGTTTCTCCGACGCCGAGATTCTCCAATACGGAGTTTCCCCAACACGCAGTTTCCCCAACACGAAGTTTCTCCAACACGGAGTTTCCCCAACACGAAGTTTCTCCAACACGAAATTTCTCCAAAACGGAGTTTCTCCAACACGGAGTTTCTCCAACTCGGAGCTTCTCCAAGACAGAGTTTCTCCAATACGGAGATTCTCCAACACGGAGTTTCTCCAACACGAAGTTTCTCCGACACGGAGTTTCTCCAACACGGAGTTTATCCAACACGGAGTTTATCCAATACAGATTTCTCCAACACGGAATTTCTCCAACACGGAGTTTCTCCAACAAGGACTTTTTCCAACAACGCGTTTCTCCAACACGCAGTTTCTCCAACACGGAGTTTCCCCAACACGGAGTTTCTCCAGCACGGAGTTTCTCCAGCACGGAGTTTCTCCAACACGGAGTTTCCCCAACACGAAGTTTCCCCAACACGAAATTTCTCCAACACGGAGTTTCCCCAACACGGAGTTTCTCCAACACGGAGTTTCTCAAAAAACGGAGTTTCTCAGAAACGGAGTTTACACAACAAAGAGTTTCTCCAACACGGAGTTTCTCCAACACGAAATTCCTCCAAAAGGTAGTTTCTCCAACACGAAATTCCTCCAAAAGGTAGTTTCTCCAACAAGGCGTTTCTCCAACACGGAGTTTCACCAACACGGAGTTTCCCCAACACGGAGTTTCTCCAGCACGGAGTTTCTCCAACACGGAGTTTCCCCAACACGGAGTTTCTCCAACACGGAGTTTCCCCAACACGAAGTTTCCCCAACACGAAATTTCTCCAACACGTAGTTACCCCAACACGGAGTTTCTCCAACACGGAGTTTCTGCAAAACGAAGTTTCTCCAGCACGAAGTTTCTCCAACAAGGAGTTTTTCCATCAAGGAGTTTCACCAACACATAGTTTCAACAAATCGGAGTTTCTCAAACACGGAGTTTCTCCAACACGAGCTTCTCCGACACGGAGTTTCTCCAACACGGAGTGTCTCCGACATGGAGTTTCTCCGACCCGGAGTTTCTACGACACGGAATTTCTCCAACACGGAGTTTCTCGAACACGGAGTTACTCCAACACGGAGTTTCTTCAACGCGGAGTTTCTCAAACACGGAGTTTCTCCGACAGGGAATTTCTCCGACACGGAGTTTCTCCGACACAGAGTTTCTCCGACACTTAGTTTCTCCAACACAGAGTTTCTACAACACGTGTTTCACCAACACGGAGTTTCTCCAACACAGAGTTTCTCCAATAAGGCGTTTCTGCAACGCGGAGCTTCTCCAGCACGGAGTTTCTCCAACACGGAGTTTCTCCAGCATGGAGTTTCTCCAACACGGAGTTTCTCCAACACGAAGTTTCTCCAACACGGAGTTTCAACAACACTGACTTTCTTCAATTCGGAGTTTCCCCAACACAGAGTTTCTCCAACACGAATTTTCTCCAACATGGAGTTTCTCCAACACGAATTTTCTCCAACAAGGAGTTTCTCCAACAAGGAGTTTCACCAACACGAAGTTTCTCCAGCAGGGAGTTTCTCCAACACGAAGTCTCTCCGACACGGAGTTTCTCCAACACGAAGTTTCTCCGACACGGAGTTTCTCCGACACGGACTTTCTCCAACACGGAGTTTATCCAACACGGAGTTTATCCAAAACGGATTTCTCCAACACGGAGTTTCTGCAACACGGAGTTTCTCCAACACGGAGTTTCTACAACACGGAGTTTCTCCAACACGAAGTTTCTCCAACACAGAGTTTCTCCAACAAGGAGTTTCTCCAACACGGAGTTTCTCGATCACGGTGTATCTCCAACACGGAATTTCTCCAACACGGAGTTTCTCCAACAAGGAGTTTCTCCAACAAAGCGATACTTCAACAAGGAGTTTCTCCAACACGGAGTTTCTCCAACATGTAGTTCCCCAACACGAAGTTTCTCCAACACGGAGTTTCTCCAACACGGAGTTTCTCCGACACGGAGTTTCTCCAACAAGGAGTTTCTCCAACACGGAGTTTCCCCAACACGAAGTTTCTCCAACACGGAGTTTCCCCAACACGGAGTTTTTCCAACAAGGAGTTTCTCCAAAACGAAGTTTCTCCAACACGGAGTTTCTCCAACACGGAAATTCTCCAACACGAAGTTCTCCAACACGGAATTTCTCCAACACGGATTTTCCCCAACACGGAGTTTCTCCAACCAGGAGTTTCTCCTACAAGGAGTTTCTTCAATACGGAATTTCTCCAAGACGGAGTTTCTCCAACAAAGAATTTCTCCAACAAAGAGTTTCTCCGACAAGGAGTTTCTCCAACACAAAGTTTCTCGAACACCGAGTTTCTCCGACACGGAGTTTCCGAAACACGGAGTTTCTCCAACACGGAGTTTCCCCAACACGGAGTTTACCCAACACAGAGTTTCTCCAACACGAATTTTCTCCAACACGGAGTTTCTCCAACACGGAGTATCTCCAACAAGGAGTTTCACCAACAAGAAGTTTCTCCAACACGGAGTTTCTCCGACACGGAGTTTCTCCAACACGAGTTTCTACAACACGGATTTTCTACAACACGGAGCTTCTCCAACACAGAGTTTCTCCAACACTGAGTTTCTTCAACACGGAGTTTCTCCAACACGGAGTTTCTCCCACACGAAGTTTCTCCAACACGGAGTTTCTAAAACACGGAGTTTCTATCTACAACACGGAGTTTGTACAACACAGTGTTTCCCCAACACGAAATTTCTCCAACACGGAGTTTCTCCAACACGGAGATTCTCACACACGGAGTTTCTCAAAAACGGAGTTTCTCAGAAACGGAGTTTACACAACAAAGAGTTTCTCCAACACGGAGTTTCTCCAACACGAAATTCCTCCAAAAGGTAGTTTCTCCAACACGAAATTCCTCCAAAAGGTAGTTTCTCCAACAAGGCGTTTCTCCAACACGGAGTTTCACCAACACGGAGTTTCCCCAACACGGAGTTTCTGCAGCACGGAGTTTCTCCAACACGGAGTTTCCCCAACACGGAGTTTCTCCAACACGGAGTTTCCCCAACACGAAGTTTCCCCAACACGAAATTTCTCCAACACGTAGTTACCCCAACACGGAGTTTCTCCAACACGGAGTTTCTGCAAAACGAAGTTTCTCCAACACGAAGTTTCTCCAACAAGGAGTTTTTCCATCAAGGAGTTTCACCAACACATAGTTTCAACAAATCGGAGTTTCTCAAACACGGAGTTTCTCCAACACGAGCTTCTCCGACACGGAGTTTCTCCAACACGGAGTGTCTCCGACATGGAGTTTCTCCGACCCGGAGTTTCTACGACACGGAATTTCTCCAACACGGAGTTTCTCGAACACGGAGTTACTCCAACACGGAGTTTCTTCAACGCGGAGTTTCTCAAACACGGAGTTTCTCCGACAGGGAATTTCTCCGACACGGAGTTTCTCCGACACAGAGTTTCTCCGACACTTAGTTTCTCCAACACAGAGTTTCTACAACACGTGTTTCACCAACACGGAGTTTCTCCAACACAGAGTTTCTCCAATAAGGCGTTTCTGCAACGCGGAGCTTCTCCAGCACGGAGTCTCTCCAACACGGAGTTTCTCCAGCATGGAGTTTCTCCAACACGGAGTTTCTCCAACACGAAGTTTCTCCAACACGGAGTTTCAACAACACTGACTTTCTTCAATTCGGAGTTTCCCCAACACAGAGTTTCTCCAACATGAATTTTCTCCAACATGGAGTTTCTCCAACACGAATTTTCTCCAACAAGGAGTTTCTCCAACAAGGAGTTTCACCAACACGAAGTTTCTCCAGCAGGGAGTTTCTCCAACACGAAGTCTCTCCGACACGGAGTTTCTCCAACACGAAGTTTCTCCGACACGGAGTTTCTCCGACACGGACTTTCTCCAACACGGAGTTTATCCAACACGGAGTTTATCCAAAACGGATTTCTCCAACACGGAGTTTCTGCAACACGGAGTTTCTCCAACACGGAGTTTCTACAACACGGAGTTTCTCCAACACGAAGTTTCTCCAACACAGAGTTTCTCCAACAAGGAGTTCCTCCAACAAGGAGTTTCTCCAACACGGAGTTTCTCGATCACGGTGTATCTCCAACACGGAATTTCTCCAACACGGAGTTTCTCCAACAAGGAGTTTCTCCAACAAAGCGATACTTCAACAAGGAGTTTCTCCAACACGGAGTTTCTCCAACATGTAGTTCCCCAACACGAAGTTTCTCCAACACGGAGTTTCTCCAACACGGAGTTTCTCCGACACGGAGTTTCTCCAACAAGGAGTTTCTCCAACACGGAGTTTCCCCAACACGAAGTTTCTCCAACACGGAGTTTCCCCAACACGGAGTTTTTCCAACAAGGAGTTTCCCCAAACCAAGTTTCTCCAACACGGAGTTTCTCCAACACGGAAATTCTCCAACACGAAGTTCTCCAACACGGAATTTCTCCAACACGGATTTTCCCCAACACGGAGTTTCTCCAACCAGGAGTTTCTCCTACAAGGAGTTTCTTCAATACGGAATTTCTCCAAGACGGAGTTTCTCCAACAAAGAATTTCTCCAACAAAGAGTTTCTCCGACAAGGAGTTTCTCCAACACAAAGTTTCTCGAACACCGAGTTTCTCCGACACGGAGTTTCCGAAACACGGAGTTTCTCCAACACGGAGTTTCCCCAACACGGAGTTTACCCAACACAGAGTTTCTCCAACACGAATTTTCTCCAACACGGAGTTTCTCCAACACGGAGTATCTCCAACAAGGAGTTTCACCAACAAGAAGTTTCTCCAACACGGAGTTTCTCCGACACGGAGTTTCTCCAACACGAGTTTCTACAACACGGATTTTCTACAACACGGAGCTTCTCCAACACAGAGTTTCTCCAACACTGAGTTTCTTCAACACGGAGTTTCTCCAACACGGAGTTTCTCCCACACGAAGTTTCTCCAACACGGAGTTTCTAAAACACGGAGTTTCTATCTACAACACGGAGTTTGTACAACACAGTGTTTCTCCAACACGGAGTTTCTCCAACACGGAGTTTCTCCAACACGGAGATTCTCACACACGGAGTTTCTCCAACAAGGAGTTCCTCCAACACGGAGTTTCTCCAACACGGAGTTTCTATAACACGGATTTTCTACAACACGGAGTTCCTCAAACACGCAGTTTCTCCAACACGGAGTTTCCCCAACACGAAGTTTCCGAAATACGAAGTTTCTCCAACACATAGGTTCCCCAACACGGAGTTTCTCTAACACGGAGTTTCTCCAACAGAGAATTTCTCGAACACGGAGTTACTCCAACACGGAGTTTCTTCAACGCGGTGTTTCTCCAACACGGAGTTTCTCCGACAGGGAATTTCTCCGACACGGAGTTTCTCCGACACAGAGTTTCTCCGACACGGAGTTTCTCCAACACGGAGTTTCTACAACACGTGTTTCACCAACACGGAGTTTCTCCAACACAGAGTTTCTCCAATAAGGCGTTTCTGCAACGCGGAGCTTCTCCAGCACGGAGTTTCTCGAACACGGAGTTACTCGAACACAGAGTTTCTTCAACGCGGTGTTTCTCCAAAACGGAGTTTCTCCAACACGGAGTTTCTCCAACACAAAAATTCTCCAACACGAAGTTTATCCAACACAGTTTCTCCAGCACGAAATTTCTTCAAAACGGAGTTTCTCCAACACGAAGTTTTTCAACACGGAGTTTCTAGAACACTGTGTTTCTCCAACACGGAGTTTTTCCAACACGGAGTTTCTCTAACAAAGACTTTCTGCAACAAGGAGTTTCTCCAACACGAAGTTTCTCCGACGCCGAGTTTCTCCAATACGGAGTTTCCCCAACACGCAGTTTCCCCAACACGAAGTTTCTCCAACACGGAGTTTCCCCAACACGAAGTTTCTCCAACACGAAATTTCTCCAAAACGGAGTTTCTCCAACACGGAGTTTCTCCAACTCGGAGTTTCTCCAAGACAGAGTTTCTCCGATACGGAGATTCTCCAACACGGAGTTTCTCCAAAACGATGATTCTACAACACGGAGTTTCTCCAACACGAAGTTTCTCCAGCACAGAGTTTCTACAACACGGAGTTTCTCCAACAATGTGTTTCTCCAACAAGGAATTTCTCTAACACGGAGTTTCTCTAACTCGGAGTTTCTCCGACCCGGAGTTTCTACGACACGGAATATCTCCAACACGGAGTTACTCCAACACGGAGTTTCTCCACCACGGAGTTTCTCCAACACGGAGTTTCTCCGACAGGGAGATTCTCCGACACGGAGTTTCCCCGACACGGAGTTTCTCCGACACGGAGTTTCCTCAACACGGTGTTTCTACAACACGGAGTTTCTCCAACAAAGAGTGTCTGCAATAAGGAGTTTCTCCAACAAAGAGTTTCTCCAAAACGGAGTTTCTCCAACACCGAGTTTCTCCAACATGGAAAATCTCCAACACGAAGTTTCTCCAACACTGAGTTTCGTCAACACGGAGTTTCTCCAACACAGAGTTTCTCCCACACGAAGTTTCTTCAACACGGAGTTTCTAAAACACGAAGTTTCTATCTACAACACGGAGTTTCTACAACAGTGTTTCTCCAACACGGAGTTTCTCCAACACGGAGTTTCTCCAACACGGAGATTCTCCAACACGGAGTTTCTCCAACAAGGAGTTCCTCCAACAAGGAGTTTCTCCAACACAGGGTTTCTCCAACACGGAATTTCTCCAACACGGAGTTTCTCCAACACGGAGTTTCTACAACACGGAGTTTCTCCAACAAGGCGTTTCTCCAACAAGGAGTTTCTCTAACACGGAGTTTCCCCAACTCGGAGTTTCTCCGACACGGAGTTTCTCCGACCCGGAGTTTCTACGACACGAAATTTCTCCAACACGGAGTTTCTCCAACACGGATTTTCTCCAACGCGGAGTTTCTCCAACAAGGACTTTCTCCAACAAGGCATTTCTCCAACACGGAGTTCCTCCTACACGGAGTTTCCCCAACACGGAGTTTCTCCAGCACGGAGTTTCTCCAACACGGAGTTTCCCCAACACGAAGTTTCCCCAACACGAAATTTCTCCAACACGGAGTTTCCCCAACACAGAGTTTCTCCAACACGGAGTTTCTCAAAACACGGAGTTTCTTAAAAACGGAGTTTACACAACAAAGAGTTTCTCCAACACGGAGATTCTCCAACACGAAATTCCTCGTAAAGGTAGTTTCTCCAACACGGAGTTTCTCCAACAAGGACTTTCTACGACAAGGCGTTTCTCCAACACGGAGTTTCTCCAACACGGAGTTTCCCCAACACGGAGTTTCTCGAACACGGAGTATCTCCAGCACGGAATTTCTCCAACAAAGAGATTCTTCAACAAGGAGTTTCTCCAACACGGGGTTTCTCCAGCACGTAGTTTCCCCAACACGAAGTTTCTCCAACACGGAGTTTCTCCAACACGGAGTTTCTCCGACACGGAGTTTCTCCAACACAGATATACTCCAACAAGGAGTTTCTCCAACACGGAGTTTCCCCAACACGGAGTTCCCCAATACGAAGTTTCTCCAACACGGAGTTTCCCCAACACGGAGTTCCCCAACACGGAGTTTCTCCAACACGGAGTTTCTGCAAAGCGGAGTTTCTCCTACACGGAGTTGCTCCAACATAGAGTTTCTACAACACGGAGTTTCCTAAACACGGAGTATCCCCAACACGGAGTTTCTCCAACACGAATTTTCTCCAACACAGAGTTTCTCCTACACGGAGTTTCTCCAACAAGGAGTTTCTCCAACAAGGAGTTTCACCAACACGTAGTTTCACCAAAACGGAGTTTCTCCAACACGGAATTTCTCCAACACGGAGTTTCTCCGACACGGACTTTTTTCCAACACGGAGTTTCTCCGACCCGGAGTTTCTACGACACGGAATTTCTCCAACACGGTGTTTCTACAAGACGGAGTTTCTCCAACAAAGAATTTCTCCAACATGGAATTTCTCCAACACGAATTTTCTCCAACAAGGAGTTTCTCCAACAAGGAGTTTCACCAACACGAAGTTTCTCTAGCAGGGAGTTTCTCCAACACGAAGTCTCTCCGACACGGAGTTTCTCCAACACGAAGTTTCTCCGACACGGAGTTTCTCCGACACGGAATTTCTCCAACACGGAGTTTATCCAACACGGAGTTTATCCAAAACGGATTTCTCCAACACGGAGTTTCTGCAACACGGAGTTTCTCCAACACGGAGTTTCTACAACACGGAGTTTCTCCAACACGAAGTTTGTCCAACACAGAGTTTCTCCAACAAGGAGCTCCTCCAACAAGGAGTTTCTCCAACACGGAGTTTCTCGATCACGGTGTATCTCCAACACGGAATTTCTCCAACACGGAGTTTCTCCAACAAGGAGTTTCTCCAACAAAGCGATACTTCAACAAGGAGTTTCCCCAACACGGAGTTTCTCCAACATGTAGTTCCCCAACACGAAGTTTCTCCAACACGGAGTTTCTCCAACACGGAGTTTCTCCGACACGGAGTTTCTCCAACAAGGAGTTTCTCCAACACGGAGTTTCCCCAACACGAAGTTTTTCCAACAAGGAGTTTCTCCAAAACGAAGTTTCTCCAACACGGAGTTTCCCCAACACGGAGTTTTTCCAACAAGGAGTTTCTCCAAAACGAAGTTTCTCCAACACGGAGTTTCTCCAACACGGAAATTCTCCAACACGAAGTTCTCCAACACGGAATTTCTCCAACACGGATTTTCCCCAACACGGAGTTTCTCCAACAAGGAGTTTCTCCTACATGGAGTTTTTTCAATACGGAATTTCTCCAAGACGGAGTTTCTCCAACAAAGAATTTCTCCAACAAACAGTTTCTCCGACAAGGAGTTTCTCCAACACAAAGTTTCTCGAACACTGAGTTTCTCCGACACGGAGTTTCCGAAACACGGAGTTTCTCCAACACGGAGTTTCCCCAACACGGAGTTTCCCCAACACAGAGTTTCTCCAACACGAATTTTCTCCAACACGGAGTTTCTCCAACACGGAGTATCTCCAACAAGGAGTTTCACCAACAAGAAGTTTCTCCAACACGGAGTTTCTCCGACACGGAGTTTCTCCAACACGAGTTTCTACAACACGGATTTTCTACAACACGGAGCTTCTCCAACACAGAGTTTCTCCAACACTGAGTTTCTTCAACACGGAGTTTCTCCAACACGGAGTTTCTCCCACACGAAGTTTCTCCAACACGGAGTTTCTAAAACACGGAGTTTCTATCTACAACACGGAGTTTCTACAACACAGTGTTTCTCCAACACGGAGTTTCTCCAACACGGAGATTCTCACACACGGAGTTTCTCCAACACGGAGTTTCTACAACACGGAT
The DNA here is from genome assembly GCA_030143305.2 of Amblyomma americanum. Classification (NCBI taxonomy): domain Eukaryota; kingdom Metazoa; phylum Arthropoda; class Arachnida; order Ixodida; family Ixodidae; genus Amblyomma; species Amblyomma americanum. Next base: position 26,545 of record JARKHS020005384.1, on the reverse strand, counting down.
TTTCTACAACACGGAGTTCCTCAAACACGCAGTTTCTCAAACACGGAGTTTCCCCAACACGAAGTTTCCGAAATACGAAGTTTCTCCAACACATAGGTTCCCCAACACGGAGTTTCTCTAACACGGAGTTTCTCCAACAGAGAATTTCTCGAACACGGAGTTACTCCAACACGGAGTTTCTTCAACGCGGTGTTTCTCCAACACGGAGTTTCTCCGACAGGGAATTTCTCCGACACGGAGTTTCTCCGACAGAGTTCCTCCGACGCGGAGTTTCTCCAACACGGAGTTTCTACAACACGTGTTTCACCAACACGGAGTTTCTCCAACACAGAGTTTCTCCAATAAGGCGATTCTGCAACGCGGAGCTTCTCCAGCACGGAGTTTCTCAAACACGGAGTTTCTCCAACACGGAGTTTCTCCGACACGGACTTTCTCCAACACGGAGTTTATCCAACACGGAGTTTATCCAAAACGGAGTATCCCCAACACGGAGTTTCTCCAACACGAATTTTCTCCAACACAGAGTTTCTCCTACACGGAGTTTCTCTAACAAGGAGTTTCTCCAACAAGGAGTTTCACCAACACGTAGTTTCACCAAAACGGAGTTTCTCCAACACGGAATTTCTCCAACACGGAGTTTCTCCGACACGGACTTTTTTCCAACACGGAGTTTCTCCGACCCGGAGTTTCTACGACACGGAATTTCTCCAACACGGTGTTTCTACAAGACGGAGTTTCTCCAACAAAGAATTTCTGCAACAAGGAGTTTCTCCAACACAGAATTTCTCCAACACGGAGTTTCTCCAACACGGAGTGTCCCCAACACGGAGTTTCCCCAACACGAAGTTTCTCCAAAACGGAGTTTCTCCAACACGGAGTTTCTCCAACACGAAAATTCTCCAACACGAAGTTTATCAAACACAGTTTCTCCAGCACAGAGTTTCTCCATCACGAAATTTCTTCAAAACGAAGTTTCTCCAACACGAAGTTTTTCAACACGGAGTTTCTAGAACACTGTTTCTCCAACACGGAGTTTCTCTAAGAAAGACTTTCTGCAACAAGGAGTTTCTCCAACACAAAGTTTCTCCGACGCCGAGATTCTCCAATACGGAGTTTCCCCAACACGCAGTTTCCCCAACACGAAGTTTCTCCAACACGGAGTTTCCCCAACACGAAGTTTCTCCAACACGAAATTTCTCCAAAACGGAGTTTCTCCAACACGGAGTTTCTCCAACTCGGAGCTTCTCCAAGACAGAGTTTCTCCAATACGGAGATTCTCCAACACGGAGTTTCTCCAAAACGATGATTCTACAACACGGAGTTTCTCCAACACGAAGTTTTTTCGACACGGAGTTTCTCCAACACGAAGTTTCTCCGACACGGAGTTTCTCCAACACGGAGTTTATCCAACACGGAGTTTATCCAATACAGATTTCTCCAACACGGAATTTCTCCAACACGGAGTTTCTCCAACAAGGACTTTTTCCAACAACGCGTTTCTCCAACACGCAGTTTCTCCAACACGGAGTTTCCCCAACACGGAGTTTCTCCAGCACGGAGTTTCTCCAGCACGGAGTTTCTCCAACACGGAGTTTCCCCAACACGAAGTTTCCCCAACACGAAATTTCTCCAACACGGAGTTTCCCCAACACAGAGTTTCTCCAACACGGAGTTTCTCAAAACACGGAGTTTCTTAAAAACGGAGTTTACACAACAAAGAGTTTCTCCAACACGGAGATTCTCCAACACGAAATTCCTCGTAAAGGTAGTTTCTCCAACACGGAGTTTCTCCAACAAGGACTTTCTACGACAAGGCGTTTCTCCAACACGGAGTTTCTCCAACACGGAGTTTCCCCAACACGGAGTTTCTCGAACACGGAGTATCTCCAGCACGGAATTTCTCCAACAAAGAGATTCTTCAACAAGGAGTTTCTCCAACACGGGGTTTCTCCAGCACGTAGTTTCCCCAACACGAAGTTTCTCCAACACGGAGTTTCTCCAACACGGAGTTTCTCCGACACGGAGTTTCTCCAACACAGATATACTCCAACAAGGAGTTTCTCCAACACGGAGTTTCCCCAACACGGAGTTCCCCAATACGAAGTTTCTCCAACACGGAGTTTCCCCAACACGGAGTTCCCCAACACGGAGTTTCTCCAACACGGAGTTTCTGCAAAGCGGAGTTTCTCCTACACGGAGTTGCTCCAACATAGAGTTTCTACAACACGGAGTTTCCTAAACACGGAGTATCCCCAACACGGAGTTTCTCCAACACGAATTTTCTCCAACACAGAGTTTCTCCTACACGGAGTTTCTCCAACAAGGAGTTTCTCCAACAAGGAGTTTCACCAACACGTAGTTTCACCAAAACGGAGTTTCTCCAACACGGAATTTCTCCAACACGGAGTTTCTCCGACACGGACTTTTTTCCAACACGGAGTTTCTCCGACCCGGAGTTTCTACGACACGGAATTTCTCCAACACGGTGTTTCTACAAGACGGAGTTTCTCCAACAAAGAATTTCTCCAACATGGAATTTCTCCAACACGAATTTTCTCCAACAAGGAGTTTCTCCAACAAGGAGTTTCACCAACACGAAGTTTCTCCAGCAGGGAGTTTCTCCAACACGAAGTCTCTCCGACACGGAGTTTCTCCAACACGAAGTTTCTCCGACACGGAGTTTCTCCGACACGGAATTTCTCCAACACGGAGTTTATCCAACACGGAGTTTATCCAAAACGGATTTCTCCAACACGGAGTTTCTGCAACACGGAGTTTCTCCAACACGGAGTTTCTACAACACGGAGTTTCTCCAACACGAAGTTTGTCCAACACAGAGTTTCTCCAACAAGGAGCTCCTCCAACAAGGAGTTTCTCCAACACGGAGTTTCTCGATCACGGTGTATCTCCAACACGGAATTTCTCCAACACGGAGTTTCTCCAACAAGGAGTTTCTCCAACAAAGCGATACTTCAACAAGGAGTTTCCCCAACACGGAGTTTCTCCAACATGTAGTTCCCCAACACGAAGTTTCTCCAACACGGAGTTTCTCCAACACGGAGTTTCTCCGACACGGAGTTTCTCCAACAAGGAGTTTCTCCAACACGGAGTTTCCCCAACACGAAGTTTTTCCAACAAGGAGTTTCTCCAAAACGAAGTTTCTCCAACACGGAGTTTCCCCAACACGGAGTTTTTCCAACAAGGAGTTTCTCCAAAACGAAGTTTCTCCAACACGGAGTTTCTCCAACACGGAAATTCTCCAACACGAAGTTCTCCAACACGGAATTTCTCCAACACGGATTTTCCCCAACACGGAGTTTCTCCAACAAGGAGTTTCTCCTACATGGAGTTTTTTCAATACGGAATTTCTCCAAGACGGAGTTTCTCCAACAAAGAATTTCTCCAACAAACAGTTTCTCCGACAAGGAGTTTCTCCAACACAAAGTTTCTCGAACACTGAGTTTCTCCGACACGGAGTTTCCGAAACACGGAGTTTCTCCAACACGGAGTTTCCCCAACACGGAGTTTCCCCAACACAGAGTTTCTCCAACACGAATTTTCTCCAACACGGAGTTTCTCCAACACGGAGTATCTCCAACAAGGAGTTTCACCAACAAGAAGTTTCTCCAACACGGAGTTTCTCCGACACGGAGTTTCTCCAACACGAGTTTCTACAACACGGATTTTCTACAACACGGAGCTTCTCCAACACAGAGTTTCTCCAACACTGAGTTTCTTCAACACGGAGTTTCTCCAACACGGAGTTTCTCCCACACGAAGTTTCTCCAACACGGAGTTTCTAAAACACGGAGTTTCTATCTACAACACGGAGTTTCTACAACACAGTGTTTCTCCAACACGGAGTTTCTCCAACACGGAGTTTCTCACAACACGGAGTTTCTCCAACACGGAGTTTCTACAACACGGAGTTTCTACAACACGGAGTTCCTCAAACACGCAGTTTCTCCAACACGGAGTTTCCCCAACACGAAGTTTCCGAAACACGAAGTTTCTCCAACACATAGGTTCCCCAACACGGAGTTTCTCTCAACACGGAGTTTCTCCAACACGAGAGTTTCTCGAACACGGAGTTACTCCAACACGGAGTTTCTTCAACGCGGTGTTTCTCCAACACGGAGTTTCTCCAACAGGGAATTTCTCCAACACGGAGTTTCTCCGACAGAGTTCCTCCGACGCGGAGTTTCTCCAACACGGAGTTTCTACAACACGTGTTTCACCAACACGGAGTTTCTCCAACACAGAGTTTCTCCAATAAGGCGATTCTGCAACGCGGAGTTTCTCCAACACGGAGTTTCTCCAACACGGAGTTTCTCCAACACGGAGTTTCTCCAACACGGAGTTTCTCCAACACGGAGTTTCTCCAACACGGAGTTTCTCCAAAACGGAGTATCTCCAACACGGAGTTTCTCCAACACGGAGTTTCTCCAACACGGAGTTTCTCCAACACGGAGTTTCTACAACACGGAGTTTCTCCAACACGGAGTTTCTCCAACACGAGTTTCACAACACGGAGTTTCTCCAACAAGGAATTTCTCCAACACGGAGTTTCTCCAACACGGAGTTTCTCCAACACGGAGTTTCTCCGACCCGGAGTTTCTACGACACGGAATATCTCCAACACGGAGTTACTCCAACACGGAGTTTCTCCACCACGGAGTTTCTCCAACACGGAGTTTCTCCGACAGGGAGATTCTCCGACACGGAGTTTCCCCGACACGGAGTTTCTCCGACACGGAGTTTCCTCAACACGGTGTTTCTACAACACGGAGTTTCTCCAACAAAGAGTGTCTGCAATAAGGAGTTTCTCCAACAAAGAGTTTCTCCAAAACGGAGTTTCTCCAACACCGAGTTTCTCCAACATGGAAAATCTCCAACACGAAGTTTCTCCAACACTGAGTTTCGTCAACACGGAGTTTCTCCAACACAGAGTTTCTCCCACACGAAGTTTCTTCAACACGGAGTTTCTAAAACACGAAGTTTCTATCTACAACACGGAGTTTCTACAACAGTGTTTCTCCAACACGGAGTTTCTCCAACACGGAGTTTCTCCAACACGGAGATTCTCCAACACGGAGTTTCTCCAACAAGGAGTTCCTCCAACAAGGAGTTTCTCCAACACAGGGTTTCTCCAACACGGAATTTCTCCAACACGGAGTTTCTCCAACACGGAGTTTCTACAACACGGAGTTTCTCCAACAAGGCGTTTCTCCAACAAGGAGTTTCTCTAACACGGAGTTTCCCCAACTCGGAGTTTCTCCGACACGGAGTTTCTCCGACCCGGAGTTTCTACGACACGAAATTTCTCCAACACGGAGTTTCTCCAACACGGATTTTCTCCAACGCGGAGTTTCTCCAACAAGGACTTTCTCCAACAAGGCATTTCTCCAACACGGAGTTCCTCCTACACGGAGTTTCCCCAACACGGAGTTTCTCCAGCACGGAGTTTCTCCAACACGGAGTTTCCCCAACACGAAGTTTCCCCAACACGAAATTTCTCCAACACGGAGTTTCCCCAACACAGAGTTTCTCCAACACGGAGTTTCTCAAAACACGGAGTTTCTCAAAAACGGAGTTTACACAACAAAGAGTTTCTCCAACACGGAGATTCTCCAACACGAAATTCCTCGTAAAGGTAGTTTCTCCAACACGGAGTTTCTCCAACAAGGACTTTCTACGACAAGGCGTTTCTCCAACACGGAGTTTCTCCAACACGGAGTTTCCCCAACACGGAGTTTCTCGAACACGGAGTATCTCCAGCACGGAATTTCTCCAACAAAGAGATTCTTCAACAAGGAGTTTCTCCAACACGGGGTTTCTCCAGCACGTAGTTTCCCCAACACGAAGTTTCTCCAACACGGAGTTTCTCCAACACGGAGTTTCTCCGACACGGAGTTTCTCCAACACAGATATACTCCAACAAGGAGTTTCTCCAACACGGAGTTTCCCCAACACGGAGTTCCCCAATACGAAGTTTCTCCAACACGGAGTTTCCCCAACACGGAGTTCCCCAACACGGAGTTTCTCCAACACGGAGTTTCTGCAAAACGGAGTTTCTCCTACACGGAGTTGCTCCAACATAGAGTTTCTACAACACGGAGTTTCCTAAACACGGAGTATCCCCAACACGGAGTTTCTCCAACACGAATTTTCTCCAACACAGAGTTTCTCCTACACGGAGTTTCTCCAACAAGGAGTTTCTCCAACAAGGAGTTTCACCAACACGTAGTTTCACCAAAACGGAGTTTCTCCAACACGGAATTTCTCCAACACGGAGTTTCTCCGACACGGACTTTTTTCCAACACGGAGTTTCTCCGACCCGGAGTTTCTACGACACGGAATTTCTCCAACACGGTGTTTCTACAAGACGGAGTTTCTCCAACAAAGAATTTCTCCAACATGGAATTTCTCCAACACGAATTTTCTCCAACAAGGAGTTTCTCCAACAAGGAGTTTCACCAACACGAAGTTTCTCCAGCAGGGAGTTTCTCCAACACGAAGTCTCTCCGACACGGAGTTTCTCCAACACGAAGTTTCTCCGACACGGAGTTTCTCCGACACGGAATTTCTCCAACACGGAGTTTATCCAACACGGAGTTTATCCAAAACGGATTTCTCCAACACGGAGTTTCTGCAACACGGAGTTTCTCCAACACGGAGTTTCTACAACACGGAGTTTCTCCAACACGAAGTTTGTCCAACACAGAGTTTCTCCAACAAGGAGCTCCTCCAACAAGGAGTTTCTCCAACACGGAGTTTCTCGATCACGGTGTATCTCCAACACGGAATTTCTCCAACACGGAGTTTCTCCAACAAGGAGTTTCTCCAACAAAGCGATACTTCAACAAGGAGTTTCCCCAACACGGAGTTTCTCCAACATGTAGTTCCCCAACACGAAGTTTCTCCAACACGGAGTTTCTCCAACACGGAGTTTCTCCGACACGGAGTTTCTCCAACAAGGAGTTTCTCCAACACGGAGTTTCCCCAACACGAAGTTTTTCCAACAAGGAGTTTCTCCAAAACGAAGTTTCTCCAACACGGAGTTTCCCCAACACGGAGTTTTTCCAACAAGGAGTTTCTCCAAAACGAAGTTTCTCCAACACGGAGTTTCTCCAACACGGAAATTCTCCAACACGAAGTTCTCCAACACGGAATTTCTCCAACACGGATTTTCCCCAACACGGAGTTTCTCCAACAAGGAGTTTCTCCTACATGGAGTTTTTTCAATACGGAATTTCTCCAAGACGGAGTTTCTCCAACAAAGAATTTCTCCAACAAACAGTTTCTCCGACAAGGAGTTTCTCCAACACAAAGTTTCTCGAACACTGAGTTTCTCCGACACGGAGTTTCCGAAACACGGAGTTTCTCCAACACGGAGTTTCCCCAACACGGAGTTTCCCCAACACAGAGTTTCTCCAACACGAATTTTCTCCAACACGGAGTTTCTCCAACACGGAGTATCTCCAACAAGGAGTTTCACCAACAAGAAGTTTCTCCAACACGGAGTTTCTCCGACACGGAGTTTCTCCAACACGAGTTTCTACAACACGGATTTTCTACAACACGGAGCTTCTCCAACACAGAGTTTCTCCAACACTGAGTTTCTTCAACACGGAGTTTCTCCAACACGGAGTTTCTCCCACACGAAGTTTCTCCAACACGGAGTTTCTAAAACACGGAGTTTCTATCTACAACACGGAGTTTCTACAACACAGTGTTTCTCCAACACGGAGTTTCTCCAACACGGAGATTCTCACACACGGAGTTTCTCCAACACGGAGTTTCTACAACACGGATTTTCTACAACACGGAGTTCCTCAAACACGCAGTTTCTCAAACACGGAGTTTCCCCAACACGAAGTTTCCGAAATACGAAGTTTCTCCAACACATAGGTTCCCCAACACGGAGTTTCTCTAACACGGAGTTTCTCCAACAGAGAATTTCTCGAACACGGAGTTACTCCAACACGGAGTTTCTTCAACGCGGTGTTTCTCCAACACGGAGTTTCTCCGACAGGGAATTTCTCCGACACGGAGTTTCTCCGACAGAGTTCCTCCGACGCGGAGTTTCTCCAACACGGAGTTTCTACAACACGTGTTTCACCAACACGGAGTTTCTCCAACACAGAGTTTCTCCAATAAGGCGATTCTGCAACGCGGAGCTTCTCCAGCACGGAGTTTCTCAAACACGGAGTTTCTCCAACACGGAGTTTCTCCGACACGGACTTTCTCCAACACGGAGTTTATCCAACACGGAGTTTATCCAAAACGGAGTATCCCCAACACGGAGTTTCTCCAACACGAATTTTCTCCAACACAGAGTTTCTCCTACACGGAGTTTCTCCAACAAGGAGTTTCTCCAACAAGGAGTTTCACCAACACGTAGTTTCACCAAAACGGAGTTTCTCCAACACGGAATTTCTCCAACACGGAGTTTCTCCGACACGGACTTTTTTCCAACACGGAGTTTCTCCGACCCGGAGTTTCTACGACACGGAATTTCTCCAACACGGTGTTTCTACAAGACGGAGTTTCTCCAACAAAGAATTTCTGCAACAAGGAGTTTCTCCAACACAGAATTTCTCCAACACGGAGTTTCTCCAACACGGAGTGTCCCCAACACGGAGTTTCCCCAACACGAAGTTTCTCCAAAACGGAGTTTCTCCAACACGGAGTTTCTCCAACACGAAAATTCTCCAACACGAAGTTTATCCAACACAGTTTCTCCAGCACAGAGTTTCTCCATCACGAAATTTCTTCAAAACGGAGTTTCTCCAACACGAAGTTTTTCAACACGGAGTTTCTAGAACACTGTTTCTCCAACACGGAGTTTCTCTAAGAAAGACTTTCTGCAACAAGGAGTTTCTCCAACACGAAGTTTCTCCGACGCCGAGATTCTCCAATACGGAGTTTCCCCAACACGCAGTTTCCCCAACACGAAGTTTCTCCAACACGGAGTTTCCCCAACACGAAGTTTCTCCAACACGAAATTTCTCCAAAACGGAGTTTCTCCAACACGGAGTTTCTCCAACTCGGAGCTTCTCCAAGACAGAGTTTCTCCAATACGGAGATTCTCCAACACGGAGTTTCTCCAAAACGATGATTCTACAACACGGAGTTTCTCCAACACGAAGTTTTTTCGACACGGAGTTTCTCCAACACGAAGTTTCTCCGACACGGAGTTTCTCCAACACGGAGTTTATCCAACACGGAGTTTATCCAATACAGATTTCTCCAACACGGAATTTCTCCAACACGGAGTTTCTCCAACAAGGACTTTTTCCAACAACGCGTTTCTCCAACACGCAGTTTCTCCAACACGGAGTTTCCCCAACACGGAGTTTCTCCAGCACGGAGTTTCTCCAGCACGGAGTTTCTCCAACACGGAGTTTCCCCAACACGAAGTTTCCCCAACACGAAATTTCTCCAACACGGAGTTTCCCCAACACGGAGTTTCTCCAACACGGAGTTTCTCAAAAAACGGAGTTTCTCAGAAACGGAGTTTACACAACAAAGAGTTTCTCCAACACGGAGTTTCTCCAACACGAAATTCCTCCAAAAGGTAGTTTCTCCAACACGAAATTCCTCCAAAAGGTAGTTTCTCCAACAAGGCGTTTCTCCAACACGGAGTTTCACCAACACGGAGTTTCCCCAACACGGAGTTTCTCCAGCACGGAGTTTCTCCAACACGGAGTTTCCCCAACACGGAGTTTCTCCAACACGGAGTTTCCCCAACACGAAGTTTCCCCAACACGAAATTTCTCCAACACGTAGTTACCCCAACACGGAGTTTCTCCAACACGGAGTTTCTGCAAAACGAAGTTTCTCCAGCACGAAGTTTCTCCAACAAGGAGTTTTTCCATCAAGGAGTTTCACCAACACATAGTTTCAACAAATCGGAGTTTCTCAAACACGGAGTTTCTCCAACACGAGCTTCTCCGACACGGAGTTTCTCCAACACGGAGTGTCTCCGACATGGAGTTTCTCCGACCCGGAGTTTCTACGACACGGAATTTCTCCAACACGGAGTTTCTCGAACACGGAGTTACTCCAACACGGAGTTTCTTCAACGCGGAGTTTCTCAAACACGGAGTTTCTCCGACAGGGAATTTCTCCGACACGGAGTTTCTCCGACACAGAGTTTCTCCGACACTTAGTTTCTCCAACACAGAGTTTCTACAACACGTGTTTCACCAACACGGAGTTTCTCCAACACAGAGTTTCTCCAATAAGGCGTTTCTGCAACGCGGAGCTTCTCCAGCACGGAGTTTCTCCAACACGGAGTTTCTCCAGCATGGAGTTTCTCCAACACGGAGTTTCTCCAACACGAAGTTTCTCCAACACGGAGTTTCAACAACACTGACTTTCTTCAATTCGGAGTTTCCCCAACACAGAGTTTCTCCAACACGAATTTTCTCCAACATGGAGTTTCTCCAACACGAATTTTCTCCAACAAGGAGTTTCTCCAACAAGGAGTTTCACCAACACGAAGTTTCTCCAGCAGGGAGTTTCTCCAACACGAAGTCTCTCCGACACGGAGTTTCTCCAACACGAAGTTTCTCCGACACGGAGTTTCTCCGACACGGACTTTCTCCAACACGGAGTTTATCCAACACGGAGTTTATCCAAAACGGATTTCTCCAACACGGAGTTTCTGCAACACGGAGTTTCTCCAACACGGAGTTTCTACAACACGGAGTTTCTCCAACACGAAGTTTCTCCAACACAGAGTTTCTCCAACAAGGAGTTTCTCCAACACGGAGTTTCTCGATCACGGTGTATCTCCAACACGGAATTTCTCCAACACGGAGTTTCTCCAACAAGGAGTTTCTCCAACAAAGCGATACTTCAACAAGGAGTTTCTCCAACACGGAGTTTCTCCAACATGTAGTTCCCCAACACGAAGTTTCTCCAACACGGAGTTTCTCCAACACGGAGTTTCTCCGACACGGAGTTTCTCCAACAAGGAGTTTCTCCAACACGGAGTTTCCCCAACACGAAGTTTCTCCAACACGGAGTTTCCCCAACACGGAGTTTTTCCAACAAGGAGTTTCTCCAAAACGAAGTTTCTCCAACACGGAGTTTCTCCAACACGGAAATTCTCCAACACGAAGTTCTCCAACACGGAATTTCTCCAACACGGATTTTCCCCAACACGGAGTTTCTCCAACCAGGAGTTTCTCCTACAAGGAGTTTCTTCAATACGGAATTTCTCCAAGACGGAGTTTCTCCAACAAAGAATTTCTCCAACAAAGAGTTTCTCCGACAAGGAGTTTCTCCAACACAAAGTTTCTCGAACACCGAGTTTCTCCGACACGGAGTTTCCGAAACACGGAGTTTCTCCAACACGGAGTTTCCCCAACACGGAGTTTACCCAACACAGAGTTTCTCCAACACGAATTTTCTCCAACACGGAGTTTCTCCAACACGGAGTATCTCCAACAAGGAGTTTCACCAACAAGAAGTTTCTCCAACACGGAGTTTCTCCGACACGGAGTTTCTCCAACACGAGTTTCTACAACACGGATTTTCTACAACACGGAGCTTCTCCAACACAGAGTTTCTCCAACACTGAGTTTCTTCAACACGGAGTTTCTCCAACACGGAGTTTCTCCCACACGAAGTTTCTCCAACACGGAGTTTCTAAAACACGGAGTTTCTATCTACAACACGGAGTTTGTACAACACAGTGTTTCCCCAACACGAAATTTCTCCAACACGGAGTTTCTCCAACACGGAGATTCTCACACACGGAGTTTCTCAAAAACGGAGTTTCTCAGAAACGGAGTTTACACAACAAAGAGTTTCTCCAACACGGAGTTTCTCCAACACGAAATTCCTCCAAAAGGTAGTTTCTCCAACACGAAATTCCTCCAAAAGGTAGTTTCTCCAACAAGGCGTTTCTCCAACACGGAGTTTCACCAACACGGAGTTTCCCCAACACGGAGTTTCTGCAGCACGGAGTTTCTCCAACACGGAGTTTCCCCAACACGGAGTTTCTCCAACACGGAGTTTCCCCAACACGAAGTTTCCCCAACACGAAATTTCTCCAACACGTAGTTACCCCAACACGGAGTTTCTCCAACACGGAGTTTCTGCAAAACGAAGTTTCTCCAACACGAAGTTTCTCCAACAAGGAGTTTTTCCATCAAGGAGTTTCACCAACACATAGTTTCAACAAATCGGAGTTTCTCAAACACGGAGTTTCTCCAACACGAGCTTCTCCGACACGGAGTTTCTCCAACACGGAGTGTCTCCGACATGGAGTTTCTCCGACCCGGAGTTTCTACGACACGGAATTTCTCCAACACGGAGTTTCTCGAACACGGAGTTACTCCAACACGGAGTTTCTTCAACGCGGAGTTTCTCAAACACGGAGTTTCTCCGACAGGGAATTTCTCCGACACGGAGTTTCTCCGACACAGAGTTTCTCCGACACTTAGTTTCTCCAACACAGAGTTTCTACAACACGTGTTTCACCAACACGGAGTTTCTCCAACACAGAGTTTCTCCAATAAGGCGTTTCTGCAACGCGGAGCTTCTCCAGCACGGAGTCTCTCCAACACGGAGTTTCTCCAGCATGGAGTTTCTCCAACACGGAGTTTCTCCAACACGAAGTTTCTCCAACACGGAGTTTCAACAACACTGACTTTCTTCAATTCGGAGTTTCCCCAACACAGAGTTTCTCCAACATGAATTTTCTCCAACATGGAGTTTCTCCAACACGAATTTTCTCCAACAAGGAGTTTCTCCAACAAGGAGTTTCACCAACACGAAGTTTCTCCAGCAGGGAGTTTCTCCAACACGAAGTCTCTCCGACACGGAGTTTCTCCAACACGAAGTTTCTCCGACACGGAGTTTCTCCGACACGGACTTTCTCCAACACGGAGTTTATCCAACACGGAGTTTATCCAAAACGGATTTCTCCAACACGGAGTTTCTGCAACACGGAGTTTCTCCAACACGGAGTTTCTACAACACGGAGTTTCTCCAACACGAAGTTTCTCCAACACAGAGTTTCTCCAACAAGGAGTTCCTCCAACAAGGAGTTTCTCCAACACGGAGTTTCTCGATCACGGTGTATCTCCAACACGGAATTTCTCCAACACGGAGTTTCTCCAACAAGGAGTTTCTCCAACAAAGCGATACTTCAACAAGGAGTTTCTCCAACACGGAGTTTCTCCAACATGTAGTTCCCCAACACGAAGTTTCTCCAACACGGAGTTTCTCCAACACGGAGTTTCTCCGACACGGAGTTTCTCCAACAAGGAGTTTCTCCAACACGGAGTTTCCCCAACACGAAGTTTCTCCAACACGGAGTTTCCCCAACACGGAGTTTTTCCAACAAGGAGTTTCCCCAAACCAAGTTTCTCCAACACGGAGTTTCTCCAACACGGAAATTCTCCAACACGAAGTTCTCCAACACGGAATTTCTCCAACACGGATTTTCCCCAACACGGAGTTTCTCCAACCAGGAGTTTCTCCTACAAGGAGTTTCTTCAATACGGAATTTCTCCAAGACGGAGTTTCTCCAACAAAGAATTTCTCCAACAAAGAGTTTCTCCGACAAGGAGTTTCTCCAACACAAAGTTTCTCGAACACCGAGTTTCTCCGACACGGAGTTTCCGAAACACGGAGTTTCTCCAACACGGAGTTTCCCCAACACGGAGTTTACCCAACACAGAGTTTCTCCAACACGAATTTTCTCCAACACGGAGTTTCTCCAACACGGAGTATCTCCAACAAGGAGTTTCACCAACAAGAAGTTTCTCCAACACGGAGTTTCTCCGACACGGAGTTTCTCCAACACGAGTTTCTACAACACGGATTTTCTACAACACGGAGCTTCTCCAACACAGAGTTTCTCCAACACTGAGTTTCTTCAACACGGAGTTTCTCCAACACGGAGTTTCTCCCACACGAAGTTTCTCCAACACGGAGTTTCTAAAACACGGAGTTTCTATCTACAACACGGAGTTTGTACAACACAGTGTTTCTCCAACACGGAGTTTCTCCAACACGGAGTTTCTCCAACACGGAGATTCTCACACACGGAGTTTCTCCAACAAGGAGTTCCTCCAACACGGAGTTTCTCCAACACGGAGTTTCTATAACACGGATTTTCTACAACACGGAGTTCCTCAAACACGCAGTTTCTCCAACACGGAGTTTCCCCAACACGAAGTTTCCGAAATACGAAGTTTCTCCAACACATAGGTTCCCCAACACGGAGTTTCTCTAACACGGAGTTTCTCCAACAGAGAATTTCTCGAACACGGAGTTACTCCAACACGGAGTTTCTTCAACGCGGTGTTTCTCCAACACGGAGTTTCTCCGACAGGGAATTTCTCCGACACGGAGTTTCTCCGACACAGAGTTTCTCCGACACGGAGTTTCTCCAACACGGAGTTTCTACAACACGTGTTTCACCAACACGGAGTTTCTCCAACACAGAGTTTCTCCAATAAGGCGTTTCTGCAACGCGGAGCTTCTCCAGCACGGAGTTTCTCAAACACGGAGTTTCTCCAACACGGAGTTTCTCCAACACGAAGTTTCTCCAGCATGGAGTATCTCCAACACGGAGTTTCTCCAACACGAAGTTTCTCCAACACGGAGTTTCTACAACACTGAGTTTCTTCAATTCGGAGTTTCCCCAACACCGAGTTTCTCCAACACGAAGTTTCCCCAACACGAAATTTCTCCAACACGGAGTTTCCCCAACACGCAGTTTCTCCAACACGGAGTTTCTCAAAAAACGGAGTTTCTCAGAAACGGAGTTTACACAACAAAGAGTTTCTCCAACACGGAGTTTCTCCAACACGAAATTCCTCCAAAAGGTAGTTTCTCCAACACGGAGTTTCTCCAACAAGGACTTTCTCCAACAAGGCGTTTCTCCAACACGGAGTTTCACCAACACGGAGTTTCCCCAACACGGAGTTTCTCCAGCACGGAGTTTCCCCAACACGGAGTTTCTCCAACACGGAGTTTCCCCAACACGAAGTTTCCCCAACACGAAATTTCTCCAACACGTAGTTACCCCAACACGGAGTTTCTCCAACACGGAGTTTCTGCAAAACGGAGTTTCTCCTACACGGAGTTGCTCCAACATAGAGTTTCTACAACACGGAGTTTCTTAAACACGGAGTATCCCCAACACGGAGTTTCTCCAACACGAATTTTCTCCAACACAGAGTTTCTCCTACACGGAGTTTCTCCAACAAGGAGTTTCTCCAACAAGGAGTTTCACCAACACGTAGTTTCACCAAAACGGAGTTTCTCCAACACGGAATTTCTCCAACACGGAGTTTCTCCGACACGGACTTTTTTCCAACACGGAGTTTCTCCGACCCGGAGTTTCTACGACACGGAATTTCTCCAACACGGTGTTTCTACAAGACGGAATTTCTCCAACAAAGAATTTCTGCAACAAGGAGTTTCTCCAACACGGAATTTCTCCAACACGGAGTTTCTCCAACACGGAGTGTCCCCAACACGGAGTTTCCCCAACACGAAGTTTCTCCAAAACGAAGTTTCTCCAACACGGAGTTTCTCCAACACGAAAATTCTCCAACACGAAGTTTATCCAACACAGAGTTTCTAGAACACTGTGTTTCTCCAACACGGAGTTTCTCCAACACGGAGTTTCTCTAACAAAGACTTTCTGCAACAAGGAGTTTCTCCAACACGAAGTTTCTCCGACGCCGAGTTTCTCCAATACGGAGTTTCCCCAACACGCAGTTTCCCCAACACGAAGTTTCTCCAACACAAAATTTCTCCAAAACGGAGTTTCTCCAACACGGAGTTTCTCCAACTCGGAGTTTCTCCAAGACAGAGTTTCTCCAACACGAAGTTTCTCCAGCACAGAGTTTCTACAACACGGAGTTTCTCCAACAATGTGTTTCTCCAACAAGGAATTTCTCTAACACGGAGTTTCTCCAACTCGGAGTTTCTCCGACCCGGAGTTTCTACGACACGGAATATCTCCAACACGGAGTTACTCCAACACGGAGTTTCTCCACCACGGAGTTTCTCCAACACGGAGTTTCTCCGACAGGGAGTTTCTCCGACACGGAGTTTCCTCAACACGGTGTTTCTACAACACGGAGTTTCTCCAACAAAGAGTGTCTGCAATAAGGAGTTTCTCCAACAAAGAGTTTCTCCAAAACGGAGTTTCTCCAACAACGAGTTTCTTCAACACGGAAAATCTCCAACACGAGGTTTCTCCAACACTGAATTTCTTCAACACGGAGTTTCTCCAACACAGAGTTTCTCCCACACGAAGTTTCTTCAACACGGAGTTTCTAAAACACGAAGTTTCTATCTACAACACGGAGTTTCTACAACACAGTGTTTCTCCAACACGGAGTTTCTCCAACACGGAGTTTCTCCAACACGGAGATTCTCCAACACGGAGTTTCTCCAACAAGGAGTTCCTCCAACAAGGAGTTTCTCCAACACAGGGTTTCTCCAACACGGAATTTCTCCAACACGGAGTTTCTCCAACACGGAGTTTCTACAACACGGAGTTTCTCCAACAAGGCGTTTCTCCAACAAGGAGTTTCTCTAACACGGAGTTTCCCCAACTCGGACTTTCTCCGACACGGAGTTTCTCCGACCCGGAGTTTCTACGACACGAAATTTCTCCAACACGGAGTTTCTCCAACACGGATTTTCTCCAACGCGGAGTTTCTCCAACAAGGACTTTCTCCAACAAGGCATTTCTCCAACACGGAGTTCCTCCTACACGGAGTTTCCCCAACACGGAGTTTCTCCAGCACGGAGTTTCTCCAACACGGAGTTTCTCCAACACGGAGTTTCCCCAACACGAAGTTTCCCCAACACGAAATTTCTCCAACACGGAGTTTCCCCAACACAGAGTTTCTCCAACACGGAGTTTTTCAAAACACGGAGTTTCTCAAAAACGGAGTTTACACAACAAAGAGTTTCTCCAACACGGAGATTCTCCAACACGAAATTCCTCCTAAAGGTAGTTTCTCCAACACGGAGTTTCTCCAACAAGGACTTTCTACGACAAGACGTTTCTCCAACACGGAGTTTCTCCAACACGGAGTTTCCCCAACACGGAGATTCTCCAGCACGGAGTTTCTCCAACACGGAGTTTCTCCAACACGGAGTTTCTCCAACACGGAGTTTCCCCAACACGAAGTTTCCCCAACACGAAATTTCTCCAACACGTAGTTTCCCAAACACGGAGTTTCTCCAACACGGAGTTTCTGCAAAACGGAGTTTCTCCAACACGGAGTTTCTCCAACAAGGAGTTTCACCAACGTGAAGTTTCTCCAACACGGAGTTTCTCCAACACGAATTTTCTCCAACACAGAGTTTCTCCAACACGGAGTTTCTCCAACAAGGAGTTTTTCCAACAAGGAGTTTCACCAACACGTAGTTTCAACAAAACAGAGTTTCTCAAACAGGGAGTTTCTCCAACACGAGCTTCTCCGACACGGAGTTTCTCCAACACGGAGTGTATCCGACACGGAGTTTCTCCGACCCGAAGTTTCTACGACACGGAATTTCTCCAACACGGAGTTTCTCCAACACGGAGTTTCTCGAACACGGAGTTACTCGAACACAGAGTTTCTTCAACGCGGTGTTTCTCCAAAACGGAGTTTCTCCAACACGGAGTTTCTCCAACACGAAAATTCTCCAACACGAAGTTTATCCAACACAGTTTCTCCAGCACAGAGTTTCTCCATCACGAAATTTCTTCAAAACGGAGTTTCTCCAACACGAAGTTTTTCAACACGGAGTTTCTAGAACACTGTGTTTCTCCAACACGGAGTTTCTCCAACACGGAGTTTCTCTAACAAAGACTTTCTGCAACAAGGCGTTTCTCCAACACGAAGTTTCTCCGACGCCGAGTTTCTCCAATACGGAGTTTCCCCAACACGCAGTTTCCCCAACACGAAGTTTCTCCAACACGGAGTTTCCCCAACACGAAGTTTCTCCAACACGAAATTTCTCCAAAACGGAGTTTCTCAACACGGAGTTTCTCCAACTCGGAGTTTCTCCAAGACAGAGTTTCTCCAATACGGAGATTCTCCAACACGGAGTTTCTCCAAAACGATGATTCTACAACACGGAGTTTCTCCAACACGAAGTTTCTCCAGCACAGAGTTTCTACAACACGGAGTTTCTCCAACAATGTGTTTCTCCAACAAGGAATTTCTCTAACACGGAGTTTCTCCAACTCGGAGTTTCTCCGACCCGGAGTTTCTACGACACGGAATATCTCCAACACGGAGTTACTCCAACACGGAGTTTCTCCACCACGGAGTTTCTCCAACACGGAGTTTCTCCGACAGGGAGATTCTCCGACACGGAGTTTCCCCGACACGGAGTTTCTCCGACACGGAGTTTCCTCAACACAGTGTTTCTACAACACGGAGTTTCTCCAACAAAGAGTGTCTGCAATAAGGAGTTTCTCCAACAAAGAGTTTCTCCAAAACGGAGTTTCTTCAACACCGAGTTTCTTCAACACGGAGTTTCTCCAACACAGAGTTTCTCCCACACGAAGTTTCTTCAACACGGAGTTTCTAAAACACGAAGTTTCTATCTACAACACGGAGTTTCTACAACACAGTGTTTCTCCAACACGGAGTTTCTCCAACACGGAGTTTCTCCAACACGGAGATTCTCCAACACGGAGTTTCTCCAACAAGGAGTTCCTCCTACACGGAGTTTCCCCAACACGGAGTTTCTCCAGCACGGAGTTTCTCCAACACGGAGTTTCTCCAACACGGAGTTTCCCCAACACGAAGTTTCCCCAACACGAAATTTCTCCAACACGGAGTTTCCCCAACACAGAGTTTCTCCAACACGGAGTTTCTCAAAACACGGAGTTTCTCAAAAACGGAGTTTACACAACAAAGAGTTTCTCCAACACGGAGATTCTCCAACACGAAATTCCTCCTAAAGATAGTTTCTCCAACACGGAGTTTCTCCAACAAGGACTTTCTACGACAAGGCGTTTCTCCAACACGGAGTTTCTCCAACACGGAGTTTCCCCAACACGGAGTTTCTCGAACACGGAGTATTTCCAACACGGAATTTCTCCAACAAAGAGATTCTTCAACAAGGAGTTTCTCCAACACGGGGTTTCTCCAGCACGTAGTTTCCCCAACACGAAGTTTCTCCAACACGGAGTTTCTCCAACACGGAGTTTCTCCGACACGGAGTTTCTCCAACACAGAGTTACTCCAACAAGGAGTTTCTCCAACACGGAGTTTCCCCAACACGGAGTTCCCCAATACGAAGTTTCTCCAACACGGAGTTTCCCCAACACGGAGTTCCCCAACACGGAGTTTCTCCAACACGGAGTTTCTGCAAAACGGAGTTTCTCCTACACGGAGTTGCTCCAACATAGAGTTTCTACAACACGGAGTTTCTTAAACACGGAGTATCCCCAACACGGAGTTTCTCCAACACGAATTTTCTCCAACACAGAGTTTCTCCTACACGGAGTTTCTCCAACAAGGAGTTTCACCAACACGTAGTTTCACCAAAACGGAGTTTCTCCAACACGGAATTTCTCCAACACGGAGTTTCTCCGACACGGACTTTTTTCCAACACGGAGTTTCTCCGACCCGGAGTTTCTACGACACGGAATTTCTCCAACACGGTGTTTCTACAAGACGGAGTTTCTCCAACAAAGAATTTCTGCAACAAGGAGTTTCTCCAACACGGAATTTCTCCAACACGGAGTTTCTCCAACACGGAGTGTCCCCAACACGGAGTTCCTCCTACACGGAGTTTCCCCAACACGGAGTTTCTCCAGCACGGAGTTTCTCCAACACGGAGTTTCCCCAACACGAAGTTTCCCCAACACGAAATTTCTCCAACACGGAGTTTCCCCAACACAGAGTTTCTCCAACACGGAGTTTCTCAAAACACGGAGTTTCTCAAAAACGGAGTTTACACAACAAAGAGTTTCTCCAACACGGAGATTCTCCAACACGAAATTCCTCCTAAAGGTAGTTTCTCCAACACGGAGTTTCTCCAACAAGGACTTTCTACGACAAGGCGTTTCTCCAACACGGAGTTTCTCCAACACGGAGTTTCCCCAACTCGGAGTTTCTCCAGCACGGAGTTTCTCCAACACGGAGTTTCTCCAACACGGAGTTTCCCCAACACGAAGTTTCCCCAACACGAAATTTCTCCAACACGTAGTTTCCCAAACACGGAGTTTCTCCAACACGGAGTTTCTGCAAAACGGAGTTTCTCCAACACGGAGTTTCTCCAACAAGGAGTTTCACCAACATGAAGTTTCTCCAACACGGAGTTTCTCCAACACGAATTTTCTCCAACACAGAGTTTCTCCAACACGGAGTTTCTCCAACAAGGAGTTTTTCCAACAAGGAGTTTCACCAACACGTAGTTTCAACAAAACGGAGTTTCTCAAACAGGGAGTTTCTCCAACACGAGCTTCTCCGACACGGAGTTTCTCCAACACGGAGTTTCTACAACACGTTTTTCACCAACACGGAGTTTCTCCAACACAGAGTTTCTCCAATAAGGCGTTTCTGCAACGCGGAGCTTCTCCAGCACGGAGTTTCTCAAACACGGAGTTTCTCCAGCACGGAGTTTCTCCAGCATGGAGTTTCTCCAACACGGAGTTTCTCCAACACGAAGTTTCTCCAACACGGAGTTTCTACAACACTGAGTTTCTTCAATTCAGAGTTTCCCCAACACAGAGTTTCTCCAACACGAATTTTCTCCAACATGGAGTTTCTCCAACACAAATTTTCTCCAACAAGGACTTTCTCCAACAGGGAGTTTCTCCAACGCGAAGTTTCTCCGACACGGAGTTTCTCCAACACGAAGTTTCTCCGACACGGAGTTTCTCCGACACGGAGTTTCTCCGACACGGAGTTTCTCCAACACAGAGTTTATCCAACACGGAGTTTATCCAAAACGGATTTCTCCAACACGGAGTTTCTCCGACACGGAGTTTCTCCAACACGGAGTTTCTACAACACGTGTTTCACCAACACGGAGTTTCTCCAACACAGAGTTTCTCCAATAAGGCGTTTCTGCAACGCGGAGCTTCTCCAGCATGGAGTTTCTCCAACACGGAGTTTCTCCAACACGAAGTTTCTCCAACACGGAGTTTCTACAACACTGAGTTTCCTCAATTCGGAGTTTCTCCAACATCGAGTTTCTCCAACACGAAGTTTCCCCAACACGAAATTTCTCCAACACGGAGTTTCCCCAACACGGAGTTTCTCCAACACGGAGTTTCTCAAAAAACGGAGTTTCTCAGAAACGGAGTTTACACAACAAAGAGTTTCTCCAACACGGAGTTTCTCCAACACGAAATTCCTCCAAAAGGTAGTTTCTCCAACACGGAGTTTCTCCAACAAGGACTTTCTCCAACAAGGCGTTTCTCCAACACGGAGTTTCACCAACACGGAGTTTCCCCAACACGGAGTTTCTCCAGCACGGAGTTTCTCCAACACGGAGTTTCCCCAACACGGAGTTTCTCCAACACGGAGTTTCCCCAACACGAAGTTTCCCCAACACGAAATTTCTCCAACACGTAGTTACCCCAACACGGAGTTTCTCCAACACGGAGTTTCTGCAACACGGAGTTTCTCGAACACGGAGTATCTCCAACACGGAATTTCTCCAACAAAGAGATTCTTCAACAAGGAGTTTCTCCAACACGGGGTTTCTCCAGCACGTAGTTTCCCCAACACGAAGTTTCTCCAACACGGAGTTTCTCCAACACGGAGTTTCTCCGACACGGAGTTTCTCCAACACAGAGTTACTCCAACAAGGAGTTTCAACAACACGGAGTTTCCCCAACACGGAGTTCCCCAATACGAAGTTTCTCCAACACGGAGTTTCCTCAACACGGAGTTCCCCAACACGGAGTTTCTCCAACACGGAGTTTCTGCAAAACGGAGTTTCTCCTACACGGAGTTGCTCCAACATAGAGTTTCTACAACACGGAGTTTCTTAACCACGGAGTATCCCCAACACGGAGTTTCTCCAACACGAATTTTCTCCAACACAGAGTTTCTCCTACACGGAGTTTCTCCAACAAGGAGTTTCTCCAACAAGGAGTTTCACCAACACGTAGTTTCACCAAAACGGAGTTTCTCCAACACGGAATTTCTCCAACACGGAGTTTCTCCGACACGGACTTTTTTCCAACACGGAGTTTCTCCGACCCGGAGTTTCTACGACACGGAATTTCTCCAACACGGTGTTTCTACAAGACGGAGTTTCTCCAACAAAGAATTTCTGCAACAAGGAGTTTCTCCAACACGGAATTTCTCCAACACGGAGTTTCTCCAACACGGAGTGTCCCCAACACGGAGTTTCCCCAACACGAAGTTTCTCCAAAACGGAGTTTCTCCAACACGGAGTTTCTCCAACACGAAAATTCTCCAACACGAAGTTTATCCAACACAGTTTCTCCAGCACAGAGTTTCTCCATCACGAAATTTCTTCAAAACGGAGTTTCTCCAACACGAAGTTTTTCAACACAGAGTTTCTAGAACACTGTGTTTCTCCAACACGGAGTTTCTCCAACACGGAGTTTCTCTAACAAAGACTTTCTGCAACAAGGAGTTTCTCCAACACGAAGTTTCTCCGACGCCGAGTTTCTCCAATACGGAGTTTCCCCAACACGCAGTTTCTCCAACACGAAATTTCTCCAAAACGGAGTTTCTCCAACACGGAGTTTCTCCAACTCGGAGTTTCTCCAAGAACGAGTTTCTCCAACACGAAGTTTCTCCAGCACAGAGTTTCTACAACACGGAGTTTCTCCAACAATGTGTTTCTCCAACAAGGAATTTCTCTAACACGGAGTTTCTCCAACTCGGAGTTTCTCCGACCCGGAGTTTCTACGACACGGAATATCTCCAACACGGAGTTACTCCAACACGGAGTTTCTCCACCACGGAGTTTCTCCAACACGGAGTTTCTCCGACAGGGAGATTCTCCGACACGGAGTTTCCCCGGCACGGAGTTTCTCCGACACGGAGTTTCCTCAACACGGTGTTTCTACAACACGGAGTTTCTCCAACAAAGAGTGTCTGCAATAAGGAGTTTCTCCAACAAAGAGTTTCTCCAAAACGGAGTTTCTCCAACACCGAGTTTCTCCAACATGGAAAATCTCCAACACGAAGTTTCTCCAACACTGAGTTTCTTCAACACGGAGTTTCTCCAACACAGAGTTTCTCCCACACGAAGTTTCTTCAACACGGAGTTTCTAAAACGCGAAGTTTCTATCTACAACACGGAGTTTCTACAACACAGTGTTTCTCCAACACGGAGTTTCT
Organism: Amblyomma americanum; assembly: GCA_030143305.2. Taxonomy (NCBI): domain Eukaryota; kingdom Metazoa; phylum Arthropoda; class Arachnida; order Ixodida; family Ixodidae; genus Amblyomma; species Amblyomma americanum. Next base: position 3,213 of record JARKHS020005384.1, on the reverse strand, counting down.
CCAACACGGAGTTTCTCCAACACGGAGATTCTCCAACACGGAGTTTCTCCAACAAGGAGTTCCTCCAACAAGGAGTTTCTCCAACACAGGGTTTCCCCAACACGAAATTTCTCCAACACGGAGTTTCCCCAACACAGAGTTTCTCCAACACGGAGTTTCTCAAAACACGGAGTTTCTCAAAAACGGAGTTTACACAACAAAGAGTTTCTCCAACACGGAGATTCTCCAACACGAAATTCCTCCTAAAGGTAGTTTCTCCAACACGGAGTTTCTCCAACAAGGACTTTCTACGACAAGGCGTTTCTCCAACACGGAGTTTCTCCAACACGGAGTTTCCCCAACTCGGAGTTTCTCCAGCACGGAGTTTCTCCAACACGGAGTTTCTCCAACACGGAGTTTCCCCAACACGAAGTTTCCCCAACACGAAATTTCTCCAACACGTAGTTTCCCAAACACGGAGTTTCTCCAACACGGAGTTTCTGCAAAACGGAGTTTCTCCAACACGGAGTTTCTCCAACAAGGAGTTTCACCAACATGAAGTTTCTCCAACACGGAGTTTCTCCAACACGAATTTTCTCCAACACAGAGTTTCTCCAACACGGAGTTTCTCCAACAAGGAGTTTTTCCAACAAGGAGTTTCACCAACACGTAGTTTCAACAAAACGGAGTTTCTCAAACAGGGAGTTTCTCCAACACGAGGTTCTCCGACACGGAGTTTCTCCAACACGGAGTTTCTCCAACACGAAGTTTCTCCAACACGGAGTTTCTACAACACTGAGTTTCTTCAATTCAGAGTTTCCCCAACACAGAGTTTCTCCAACACGAATTTTCTCCAACATGGAGTTTCTCCAACACAAATTTTCTCCAACAAGGACTTTCTCCAACAGGGAGTTTCTCCAACGCGAAGTTTCTCCGACACGGAGTTTCTCCAACACGAAGTTTCTCCGACACGGAGTTTCTCCGACACGGAGTTTCTCCGACACGGAGTTTCTCCAACACAGAGTTTATCCAACACGGAGTTTATCCAAAACGGATTTCTCCAACACGGAGTTTCTCCGACACGGAGTTTCTCCAACACGGAGTTTCTACAACACGTGTTTCACCAACACGGAGTTTCTCCAACACAGAGTTTCTCCAATAAGGCGTTTCTGCAACGCGGAGCTTCTCCAGCACGGAGTTTCTCAAACACGGAGTTTCTCCAACACGGAGTTTCTCCAACACGGAGTTTCTCCAGTATGGAGTTTCTCCAACACGGAGTTTCTCCAACACGAAGTTTCTCCAACACGGAGTTTCTACAACACTGAGTTTCCTCAATTCGGAGTTTCTCCAACATCGAGTTTCTCCAACACGAAGTTTCCCCAACACGAAATTTCTCCAACACGGAGTTTCCCCAACACGGAGTTTCTCCAACACGGAGTTTCTCAAAAAACGGAGTTTCTCAGAAACGGAGTTTACACAACAAAGAGTTTCTCCAACACGGAGTTTCTCCAACACGAAATTCCTCCAAAAGGTAGTTTCTCCAACACGGAGTTTCTCCAACAAGAACTTTCTCCAACAAGGCGTTTCTCCAACACGGAGTTTCACCAACACGGAGTTTCCCCAACACGGAGTTTCTCCAGCACGGAGTTTCTCCAACACGGAGTTTCCCCAACACGGAGTTTCTCCAACACGGAGTTTCCCCAACACGAAGTTTCCCCAACACGAAATTTCTCCAACACGTAGTTACCCCAACACGGAGTTTCTCCAACACGGAGTTTCTGCAACACGGAGTTTCTCGAACACGGAGTATCTCCAACACGGAATTTCTCCAACACGAAGAGATTCTTCAACACGGAGTTTCTCCAACACGGGGTTTCTCCAGCACAGTAGTTTCTCCAACACGAAGTTTCTCCAACACGGAGTTTCTCCAACACGGAGTTTCTCCGACACGGAGTTTCTCCAACACAGAGTTACTCCAACAAGGAGTTTCACCAACACGGAGTTTCCCCAACACGGAGTTCCCCAATACGAAGTTTCTCCAACACGGAGTTTCCTCCAACACGGAGTTCCCCAACACGGAGTTTCTCCAACACGGAGTTTCTGCAAAACGGAGTTTCTCCTACACGGAGTTGCTCCAACATAGAGTTTCTACAACACGGAGTTTCTTAAACACGGAGTATCCCCAACACGGAGTTTCTCCAACACGAATTTTCTCCAACACAGAGTTTCTCCTACACGGAGTTTCTCCAACAAGGAGTTTCTCCAACAAGGAGTTTCACCAACACGTAGTTTCACCAAAACGGAGTTTCTCCAACACGGAATTTCTCCAACACGGAGTTTCTCCGACACGGACTTTTTTCCAACACGGAGTTTCTCCGACCCGGAGTTTCTACGACACGGAATTTCTCCAACACGGTGTTTCTACAAGACGGAGTTTCTCCAACAAAGAATTTCTGCAACAAGGAGTTTCTCCAACACGGAATTTCTCCAACACGGAGTTTCTCCAACACGGAGTGTCCCCAACACGGAGTTTCCCCAACACGAAGTTTCTCCAAAACGGAGTTTCTCCAACACGGAGTTTCTCCAACACGAAAATTCTCCAACACGAAGTTTATCCAACACAGTTTCTCCAGCACAGAGTTTCTCCATCACGAAATTTCTTCAAAACGGAGTTTCTCCAACACGAAGTTTTTCAACACAGAGTTTCTAGAACACTGTGTTTCTCCAACACGGAGTTTCTCCAACACGGAGTTTCTCTAACAAAGACTTTCTGCAACAAGGAGTTTCTCCAACACGAAGTTTCTCCGACGCCGAGTTTCTCCAATACGGAGTTTCCCCAACACGCAGTTTCCCCAACACGAAGTTTCTCCAACACGGAGTTTCCCCAACACGAAGTTTCTCCAACACGAAATTTCTCCAAAACGGAGTTTCTCCAACACGGAGTTTCTCCAACTCGGAGTTTCTCCAAGACAGAGTTTCTCCAACACGAAGTTTCTCCAGCACAGAGTTTCTACAACACGGAGTTTCTCCAACAATGTGTTTCTCCAACAAGGAATTTCTCTAACACGGAGTTTCTCCAACTCGGAGTTTCTCCGACCCGGAGTTTCTACGACACGGAATATCTCCAACACGGAGTTACTCCAACACGGAGTTTCTCCACCACGGAGTTTCTCCAACACGGAGTTTCTCCGACAGGGAGATTCTCCGACACGGAGTTTCCCCGGCACGGAGTTT